>JAJTUV010001940.1:0-230390 GCA_021653895.1 Mastomys natalensis
CAGAATTCTGTTAAATAGATAAAACTCATAGATGTACTCTGTGGTAAAGAAATCAAGGGACAAGAAGGGTCAGCTGAACATGAGCCTAGCTCGGAGTTACTTATGGTCTGATGTCAAGGCTTCTTGCTGAAGTTGACAGTAAAGCACCACTACCCTTTTTAGAGTCCAGAAGTTATTCTTCTGTTCCTCATCTTTTGTGGAGTTGAAAGTGAATTAGCAATCAGACCAAGTATGGCCACTTGGACCTCAGAAAACAAATCAATTGTTTGTGTTTCTCTCACTCTGAGATTTCCTGAGGGTTGTTGTATACCAGCTTGGCAGACCAAGCAACCATGGGACATCTCATTTCTGACTCAGCCAGCCAGCTGGGTGTTGAGAATATTTCCATGGCTTCCAATCCGTCAATGCTTGAAAACATTTACTACAGAAAGGATCGCTGGCTCAGGGAAGACATTTGTCTAATTCAGCAATGGCACTTTGCACTGCATCTCCAGATTAGGCCTCTTCTGGAAAATGATCTATTACAGGAGCAGTTTATAAAATTAAACACTTGTCATTATGCAATGCAAAATCCATGAAGCAACCAAATGTCAGGAATCTACATATTTAAGAGATGGGAGTTTTAGCATTTCTTCCCTGGCATGGATTCTGAGCAGTAAAAGGCCAGAGAAAAACATAGCAAATCACAAAGCTGTTTCGGAATGGACCAAATCGTTCCATTTTTGGAGTACATGCAGTTCTAAGAGCTAATTTTCATAGTGAAAAATCGTTATCTGCCCAATAATCTTTTACCAGATCTCTATGGCCAGGCACAAGGTCAAGTGCTAAGGTAACATTGGTGAAGTATGGCCCTGCTCTTAGAGATAATATCCTAGTTAGGGGTGATGTGGAAAGCCAGGTAGTATGTTAACAAAGAACAAGGAAGAGTGGTTCTTTTGATATACAAAATTCCCTCCATAGCCAGGGACATTTTCCCCATTTCTGTGTGTATGTGATCTGTCTTTTCGAAGTTCAATTGCTGCTTTTGAATTTGAAGGGCAAGCATGAATTAACACTGACCACGAATAGGACCCAGACTACCACTTTAGATACATTGTATAGAAAACGACACCATGGAAAATAAGCAAGCTGAATGCTAGGAACTTTCCTTAGATGGAATACATAACAGAGTCTTGATCAAATAAGGCCACACATTAGAGGTCTCTTAGCCATGTCCTTTCTCATTGCTTCCAAATTTGGAGGCCAGAAATACTCGCAGTGAAATTGGGTCCATGTTAGATACAGGAGGACTAGGCAACTCAAGTTATTATTTAGTAGGGTAGATATACATCTACTTTATTAAGTGTGGACAAAAGATCTTGTTAGAGGCATCAGTTACTTGTATATCTAATGATGTCTTCATTGAGATCACCATGTACTGCCTATGATTCATCTTGTCTCTAACAAGACATGTGAATGTACCAGGTTCTGCCCCCACAGAACTCCACTGAGAGCTTTCGTGTCACACTCAACAGCTCACCTCAAAGTGGTATCCGTGTCTTGACATTTAGACCCTGTCACTTTGCCATAGTACCTGGCTTTTTATGTGGGTGTAGGAGTCTGAATTCAGATCCTCATGCTTTCATAGAAAGCAGATTATCAGCGGAGCCTTGTCTGTGGTCTCTCTATGTGCATTTTTTGAGAGCTCAGTAAGGCTTAGTTTTTAGAAAGTATGAATGAGAATTCAGAGGGCAAGAAATGCTGTCTGCAAAATAATCCCTTTGCAAGAAATGCCAGAAAGATGGAGTTGCCTGAAACGTGGAACATGCTCAGAGAACAAGTAGAAGAGCTCAGATGGAATTGGTGAATTCATCACATTGGGGTAAAACATGAAAAAAGAAATTGACTGGTGGGAGGAATGTCGAAAGGATTGTGTGAAGTACTAATGGTCTTCACTAAGATGAGACAGGCATATGGGGCAATCCTGGTATAAGGCAATAAGGACTTAAACTTAATTTTCACTGGCTGAATACGTAAAAAAAAAAAGATTGGGAGAGGATTATATATGTATAAATCTAATAAGTCCAAGTAGCTCAGCATCACTGAAAATTCAGACTCCTGGTGCTTCTGATAGATACTGACAGATTTGGCAAGGGTGCCATTCAGAGGTGAGAATCGTGAACACTTGGTTTGCTATCTTAATGTAGATGGTTACAACCAACAACCATTTGCTGAGAAGATGAGTGTGGCATGGACCTGGAAAATGGTAAGAAAAACAAAAAGGGAATGGATGACTTGGCTTTGTTTTTGAAGAAGGGGTATCATACAAACCACTCACGCCAACATTGCTGTCAAAATCACCACCATCACAAAGCCTGTGTAGTTCCAAGGAGGGGTGGGTGAAAGTATTCATAAACATGAGGGGTGGAAGACAATGGGGCATTTGACAAATAGAAATAAACAAATAGAAATAAATTCAGTAGGAAGCTATGGTGAAGCGATGGACTCTGAAAGGGTAAAGGGAATTTACTGGAGTGAAGTTCCTTACAGGCTAAGTGGTGAATGACTGGAGACATGGATTGCCAAAATGCTGTTTAGAGAAAGACACAGCCGAGGTTGGATCTTCGAGATCTTCGAGTGTCAGAGCGTTCAGAAGTCAGGCTCAGAAGCACTACCCAGCCCTGGCACACAGTTCCTGGGCTCTGGTAGAAAGGCTGGCTCTAATTTGCACATTTAGACAATAGCATAAGGGCTTGGTGAATTCATCACATTGGGGTAAAACATGAAAAAAGAAATTGACTGGTGGGAGGAATGTCGAAAGGATTGTGTGAAGTACTGAGTCTTACAAGATGAGAGGCGTATGGGTAGAGAAAGAGAAGCAATACAGGAAAAGGGTCAGTGGGTCTAAGGTTCTAGAAGGTCCAAGGAAAAGGGAGTGTGTAGGCCAAGAGACAGGAGGTGGTGATCCACAGACACCCTGAAAGGCTATTTTCTTTTCCTTTATCCACCCACTAACCAGTGCCTAATATAGCACTTTGAAGAATACTGTTTGTGTAACTGCAACATGCTAATTTATTAATTGAGGAGAAGAATGGTGTTTTGGAGACTCGGGCAGCGATAAGGGGAGGAACACGGAGGCAGACCTAGGGTCTAACTAGTGATACAAACCCTGTGTGCTGAGGAGAAAGAAAATTCAGAAGCTTCACTTTTGGATGCTGCAAAGAAAATGGCTGCTGTTTTAGTCAATTTTAAAGATAATGATTTTTTTTTTTTTTTCAAAAAGCTGCCTGACTCCTTTATACCTTCTACTCAAATTGAAGTAATAGGCCAGACATTCAGATCAAACTGTCCCTCCAGGAGGAAGAGACTTGCCAAGGAAACCTTGGCCAGATGGGAACTGTAGAAAGAGGCTCAGAACTGAGAGCATTTTGCTTGCCCGGTCAGTTTGGATTTAAACCAGGTGCCCCAGGCTAGAAGGCCGGAGTTTTGCCAGGGAAGAGCAAGGATGTAAGCTGCTATTGTGTGAAAACAAGCTAGGTTGTGTGGTTGCGGGGAATATGGTCCAAGTATCATAAATGCATCTGTTTGATAATACTCTTGAGTAGCTATTCCATAATATGCGGGCCTTTGTTTCCTGTTTTCCCGAGGCGTGAACACGGCCACGTCTTCGCAAAAGCACTAGGTGGCAGCACAGGACATCTATTCAACTGTCTCTCGCCACAGGCTGCTGGAATTTTGACAGATACAAAACGGTACCTGTGGTTTTGTGTATAAAACTGGTATAACTGTTTGTACATTTAAAAACTGTAACAATAAATTAAACATAAGGGAAAGGGTTTGCTAATAAATACAGTGTTAGACTGCGTTTTTGTATACCAGGTGACAAGCCTGGGCATTCAAACCTGATTTGCGTAGGGGATGGGCAGGACGGGAAACAGGTTGAAGGAACTGCAAAATGTACATACTGGGTGGTTGCAGCTCCTTTCAGGGTTGTTGTTGATCTGTCCATATGTCTGTGTGCATTACACAGAGGTGGAAACTTAGGGACGCGAGGGGTACGGTCTGTCTGGATGTCTGGATGCAGTGATTCTGGGAAGAAAGCACTCTGTGATTCCCAGATCCTGTTTTGCAGAAGGTGAAAGTGTGAGCATATTATGTTTGTTTTACTTCAAGAGACGCAGCACATCATTCTCTTCACATTCTTACCGACTATTTAGACTATTTAGAAAGTGGGCACCTTAAGTGTATGCACATCCTAGTCTAGAAGATTAGGCTCAATGCATGCTGCTGTATTTGTCTATAGGCTGGCTACACATTTTCTTGATCAGAACAAGTTGCTGCCTGACACTAAGCTTGATCCAGCAAGGGTGGACCATTTGATATGCTACCAAGACAGAAAGTCCAAACAGTTCAAAAAGCCATGCACAACTGACCTTAGTTAACCACAGAAACTTTTCTGCACTATCCCTAACTGAGCAATTCAAAGGCAAAATCCTATAATAATGGCAATGGTCAAAGCAAAAATCTATTCATTCTCCTAGTCAATGTTTGTTTTTTATTATTTGCCAATCTCACATAATGCTGAAAAATGAAAAAGACAAAAATCAAGAACAAAATGAATACTCAAATACCACACAACATCTCCTCTACTACAAAGACAATAATGATAGTTCCAAGCAGTCAGTCTGGGGTCATACAGTCCACAGACGTTTTCACTATTGAGTTCTCATGCTAATCCTGTGTTTTGGATTTTTTTTCTACAGGCTAAGAACTGAAGTTGACAAAGAATTGGTATTGTGCTTACGGTTTTTAATCAACATACCAAGGGGATATGAACTAGCCATTGGCTCCATGTTTTAAAGTCTTTCCTTGATGTTATGCAACTATAAATTTCTGAACAAGTGGGATGACTCTGAGTGTAATTGAGCTGTTAAGCCTGATGATGGAAGTTCAATCCCTGGGACCCATATGATCAAAGACCTGCTCCTGTCTTCTGATTCCCACACATGGATGGTGGTCAGACCACGCCTCCATAAATAAACAAATGCAGTGAAGAAAATGCTATATATTGTATTTTGTTCTTGGCTTGTATCTGATGACAAAATCTAGGTTAAAAACATTGGAATTCAAGCACTGTGTGATTATTTAGTAAACAAAGTTTAGAAATCTCGCACTCCACTAACTTTGGAATAAGAAAGTGCTAAGAAAGAAAAAAAAATCTTCCTTGGTTTGTTTTTGCTTAATTGCTTGTTTACAAATAAGACAACTGGTCTTTTTTAACAGCATTCTTTTTTTTCTAAATGTGGATTACAGGGTTTTTTTTTTTTTTTTTTTTCTGGTGAAGGAAAGTATCTCGTTTATTGACTTTACATAAATAACTCTCAGGTCTTTTGTTTGCTGTCTTGCTTTTCCATGTTTTGCTTCATGCAGAATCACCACCTTGCAATCATCTCACTTATTTGTTGAATGGATGACAGCATTCTTCCTTGTCTATTGGCTTCATTTGGTCTACTTTCTGGTCATTCCTGAGTTCTTTAAATTTTCAAATCAGAACTTTCCTCAAATTACACTGCACAAAGTTGTCCCCAGTTTGCCCTCAAATGTCAGGAGCCTCCTCTGTCCATGGAAGCAAGTTTCCCAGCAGAGTATCATATCGGGAGGGGGTGTGTCTCATGACCTCATATCAGGTTGCTACATCTGTGAGTTCTGTGTGATTGTGCCTTCTGCTGTGGCAGACTCTAGATCAAGCTTATCTATGGGCACTGGGGCACAGGCAGTGGAGCAGAGATGTAATACACTGGTCGTTCAAAGACATCAAAGAGGTTGTGTTGCCTTATTTTCAGAGGGTTGCCTACTTTAGTAACATGGGTCTGTCTCCTTTTTCAGCTGGTCACAAAGGGCCAGTTGTAGACAACCACTGTCCAAATTGGATCATAGTGCTATAGGAGAAAATGCTATGTGTAGACTTTGTAGAGTCTAGAAGCTGAACGCACAGCCTGTGTTGTAACTCAGATGCAAAGACACTTCAACAAGGACCTGGTTTCCTTTGACTTGTTATCCAATGAGAATAATTTATACAGCCAGTGCTTTTGAAAACAAGTATTCAACAGAGACTTTGATAGTCTTCTCCTCTTAGAAGCTCACACCTGGCTTACATATGAACAAAATAAGCCTGCAGCCATGAGAAGTATCTACTCCCACCCCCAACCCCGCTCCAACAAAGCATTGTCTCCAGGAAAGTCCTCAGAAATAGTTACTACCTGGAAGGGACATCAAAACTGAATAGCAAAGAGTAATTCATTAGGTTGCTCAATTTTGAGCCAGTATTGTACTGCTACTACCCCACTAGATCATTACAGAGAGTAAAGAGGAAGGCAGACTGGGAAGGCTCATCACTTAGAAGTAGGAAATTATAAAAGTGTTGTTTTTGAATTACTAGCTCAAGTTCCAGTCAGTTAAAATTAGGAAATTTTTACTAAAAGGAGAAAAGAATCTAATCGTGTTTTGAGAAAAATTTAAATGTTAAATTTCCATTCATATATTAGCATTATATACTCAGAGGACTAATTCAAATTTTAAGTCTTTACCTGAACCTTAAGAATATAGAAATACTTCCACATTTTTAAGGGAAGTTTCTGATCCTAAGAGATGAGAGCCAGGCCCAGGTTTGAGCTCCCTGCTGGAACACCAAAGTCCACAGCCCACCTAGAAAAGGCAGTGAATAGGTCGTTTCTTTCCAGCTTCCAAAAACGTCCTCCTTTAATAACAAGGACCACTGAAGTCTCAAATCGCAAGATGTAACAGAAGCGCGCCTCTGAAGCGCCTCTGCAAATAAGCTCTCAGGGACACACACACACACACACACACACACACACACACACACACACACACACACACACAGAGGTAGCTGCCCTCAGGAGAGGGAAGCAAGTCTCTCACAGAATCTGTGAGATCCAGCCTGACAGGGCCGATTAATTATACTGCAAGAAGACTGTGCTTACAGCTCACACTTCCTTCAGTGTCTGTTTTTATAAATGAAGGGAAAAAATGTTGAGACAAGAAGTCAGAGGATCAGAAGTCCAAAGAAAGCAGGATTAGATCGTTATTATTTTCGAAGTTTCTGTGAGGTGATAGAAAGGAGAGGGAAAGGCCTCAAGTCCTGATCCCTGTCTTGATCTTTGTCCTAGCAGATAGGCCTGTGGTTGGAGGCACAGGGTCATCCAGTATCAATAGTCCTGGCAGCAGTTGCTCTTATCTGCCAGGACAAGTCTTTCTTCACAGGTTGACTCACAGTGTGTCTGCCCGAGACTCGGTAAAATACACCATTTCATGGGTCCTAGGCCTCTGCTAGAAACAGATATGGAATTGGAGTGTGGGTGGATCTTGCAGCCTGGCTCCTGTATGCCAGTCTCTTCTGGTCTTTGAGATGCTTGCCTCTGTTGTATCATTCTGTGTATGCGCTACTCGACAATGTCTTTGCATACCTCACATCTACAAAATGAATAGTCGTTTGAGTCCTACCATGAAGAACATACTTAAAGCACTAGAACTGTTTGAATCAGCTTATCCTGACTCCCTCAACTGCCAAAGAGCCAGATACATGTTTGACGACCACTGAAGCTCTGTTTTAGGGAGAAAAGGAAAATCAAAAGACCGAGTGAGTTTGTGGTATGAGGTGAGGGTGCTGTTAGGTAAGAAGCGTGTATGTAATGTCTCAGAATATGTACATGTATGTGTGGATAGAAACTCTTCTATTTTATAACTTAGGAGAGTCAGCAGAAATAATGCCCATTGTATAGATATAGGCCAGTTACTAATTTGTACTATTGGCATTCCCAAGTGCCTGCAGCTGGCCCAAAGGAGAGCTGGAAAGATGTATCTTCAGTTAATTTGCTCTTTTGTCTAATTCTCTCTGACAACGCAAATGTGGATAGAAGATTAGGGGGGATATATTAGACACCGCGTGACCCTAGAAGGGGTTCAGGCTTTACAGACTGGGATTCTGACTTTGACATGTTCTCCCAGTTGCTTGACACCAGATATTCATAAGAAGGAAAAGTAGGATGCGTTCAGTCTGTGTATTATCATTTAGCACCATCTTTTGCCTGCATAGTCGGCATGTCCTTCTTACTCCAGAAGCTGTTGCATGAGTCCCGTGTTGTTGTTCTCTAACCAGACACTTTATTCTCCAAAAAAGCTAAGATACAGCAACAAGATGCTCTATGTAAGCACATATTGCTGAGACCCAGAAATATTGCCTTATTTAACTTTAAATCCATTGTGAGCAGTTACATTTTTAGACTTTGTCTTTCTGGCAGTCACATGACGTTGAGCAAGGCTTGAGGAGAAGTCAAAGTCAGCCATTTCTTCACACTAACATAAACCTCTTCTTTCAAAGGTGTAAGTTAAACACCCATGTGGTCCGCAGCCATTTCCTCTGCTTTTCCAAGTTTTGATTGCCATTAGAATCGGAGAAATTTTAAAGGATTTTTTTATTTACTTAATCAAATGTGGATTACTATGTATGATTCTCTTTCCTGATATACTTTACAACTCTAGGCTCTCACACCAGACTATATACAGGATATAAAAAAGGAAAAATCTGGCCTTATGGTACACTTCACTCTTGGAGAAGTAGACAAGCCATTTCCTGGAATGACTTTTGAAATATCTGGTTTTCAATTACACATACATTCCAAATTAATATTGCCATAGGTTCCAGGAGAGAACCCAATAACAATACACACATACACACACACACACACACACACACACACACACACACGCTAATATTATGTTAGGTAAGAGTTAAGAACAAAATATACATTATGAGTGCTATAGCTGTTCAGCTGCATAAAATAATATACACCTGTACCTACTCATCCTCGCATTCCTTCCTTTCTTTCTCCTTCCTTTCTTCCCTCCCTCCTCCCTCTCTTCTTTCTTCCCTGTCTTCCTTTCCTTTCTTTCTTCTTTTCCTGCTGCAATTGCAGAGTTTGGAGAGGAATGAGAAGAGGGGCTTGGAAGAGATACATGTGGTAGCTCTTCTGGTCTCTGCCATAATGAGAACCATGAAGGCACTGCTAACATTTCTATTCTGAGTGCCATTTAGATAGCATCACGCTATCTAAACTATGGATCTCTATGAGCTAGCCCATGTGCATAGTCTGAGCACTGTGGCCATATTTTACATATGTTATGGGTATGGCAGAAGTGTGGGCTTTCCACAACTTTGTTGGCATTCACATATAAGAAAGGATCAAACAACGCTGACTTCTGGGGCCTAAAACAATTTTAACACAAATCACAGAGCTTTCTCCTCTGACTTTTACATCTCGATTTCATTAAGATGAGGTCCTAAAGCTCAGGGAAAATCATAGAATCTGAGTGGTCTATGCATATTAAGCAGACAACACACCAATGATGCTAAAATAGCTTGATTTTCTAAGAGAAGGAAGTGAATCTTAGAAACACAGCTTTGTTGCCTTCCCTTCGTAATTTTAGCTGCTATATATGCCTGTGCCAACTTTTACCAGAGTCTGATGAGGGACAGAGACAGATGTGATGGGTTGAGAGAAGAACTTGGGTTTTCTGCATCTCCACTGATCTCTGAATAGCCAGGATGTTCTCCTGGTTTATGACAAGAATTGAGGCAATTGACAGAAAGAGCCTGAGTATTGTTTCTGCATTCCTTGTTCTAATTGCCATTGAAGAAGAGCAGGAGGATTGTGGTGGCTGTTACTATGCGCTGTTGAGAAGTGCAAAGAAAGAAATAATCTGCCAAGAGTTATTCTGATGAGTTTCTTTTTTATAGATAAAATGGAAAACAACCAACCAACCAAAGAATCCCGGGACTTTAGTCCTCATCCTTATCTTCCTTCAAGTGTGTGTCATACTCTGCCACTGTGTCCTCAGAAAGCTAAGGTCTTCATATATTCAGGAACATGGGATCAAATTGAGGACCTCAGACACAGTTTCAGAGAGTAAGCTACTAACACTATAGAAAAGAACAGAATTTTATTCTTAGGGGCAAAGAGTTGGCAAATTTCTCTGTGCCAAGGATACATTCAGAAGAATTGCAAAAGGGCTTTCCCCCTAGTTTGACAAGTGCTTTACTAGTTACAGATTCACTTCTCTACCAAATAGAGCAGGCTACTTTAGATAAAGAATAATTGTTAACTGTTGATAGGCAACATAGAACAAAAGGGCGATACCAGATATCTCCTAAGCTCTCCAAGTAAGAATCACTTTATAATTCTGGATGACACAGCAAAATGAACTGAACACATAACATGCAAATGGACTGAACATAAAATGCATATGAACTGAGCATATAACATACAAATGGACTAAACATAGTGTTGCTGAGCTTCTCAGAATCTAGAAATGGACTGGTTAACCAACAGGTCTTGGTCACTTCTTAGGATGGTTTGAAACTGGTTACCATGGGCAAAGGAAACACAGACGCTTGTAAGATTGATGGAATTAGCTTGCACTGCACAGAGAAGATGCTACAAAGACATACTCTCACACACAATTCTCAGTGATCCTATGATTTATCCAGGTACCTTATAAATTTATATTGTATATCTCAAAGCCTGAGGGTATACCCACGTGGCACAGTGCATACTTGAGTCAGCATCGGTCAAGCATTATGACAAAAATTCACAAGTTGCTCGGGTAGATGAGGATTCTTATGTCTTTAAGAATTTCAAATTATGCCATCTAATCTGAATTCAACTGATTGATAAAGACGAAAGAGAACATGGAGAAGACACAACCATTGAAAACGGTCTCAACAGCAAGGTGATGTGTGTATAGTTTCCTCTCAGGTTCAACCACGAAAAAAGACCATATAAACCTAATTAACCATAGGGTTTGGGAGAATTCAACTGGCTGAGTACATAGACAACGGTGAGCCCTTGCTGTCTACCACAGCCTCTGCTGTCTTTCCCAACTGCATTGGCAATGACTTTTTTATCATAGGCCCACACATACATGCATACATACATACATACATACATACATACGCACACACATATATATGCAAAATGTTATATATGCAAATATATATATATATATATATATATAATATATATATATATAAATTTTTTCAATTGTCATACCTAGCTCAGAGATCCCATCAGTTCTATATCATGCAATAATCAGGAAAAGAATTGCACATACAGGAGAGGGACTGTTAATTCTTGTGTTACCATCCCTCCACATACATTCCTGCACTGACTACTGCCACTGTGGGTCAATATTTCCCAAGGACAGTAGGAGATTCACCACAATCAGATCTTGCCAAGCGAGCATTCACTGCAGGCCCTTGCCCTGAGTCTGGGCAGCATTGTAAGTGAGCTGTAAATTTTCAAGGCATGCCATTCTCGATTGCCACAGCACCTCATGTTTTCCTGATAGCTCCTTGGTGAGAGTGTCTCCTCCCACTGGCATGGCATTTAGATTGTTTTAGTGGCTCCTATGATGGGTGTGAGGAGCACTGAAAGCTCTTTTGAATTGTAATCAGTCTGTCTGCAGACATAATGCTAGCAAAGATGCTTAAACAGCACTCTGTAAAGATGTTAAGAAAATATTTGTAGTGCTTCACACACACCTATAGACAAAAAACAGTTCTTGTTGCTGGAGAAGCAGCAACATTGCAGAGTCTTAATTAAAGCATCATCTGACCTGCTTTTCTTTTTTTCTTTTTTTTTTATGCTACAGTTGCAGAATCCTGCTGAAGAAAAGGATTAATTACAGATGAGCTGTGTGTCATGATAATTAACTATTGCTGCTTCTCTTATTCGCCACATTCTGGTGTTTTTTTCCGCTTTAGTAGATTCGAGGAATGAGAATTTTTATCACATCCCCTGCCTAAAGTCCCTGATGGGTTTGTCACACATAAATTTGCACGGCATACACAAAATATTAGCCCTGAGCATTTTACTTTATACCCATGCACTTTTAAACATAGAGCTAAGTCAAGCATGCACTATGGCGGAAAGTCCGCGTGGGAGATATCACAGCGACTATGAGTTGTACAGGAGGAAAACATTGATCATGGGTCCTGAAGTGAGGGGTGAGGTTGGCATGAACTGCTTTTGGAATGATTAAACATGTACTGATAGAATCTAAATGATCTTGATGAGACACAATCACCTGACTGATCTGAGGCCTGAGATTTTCTGTTGAAGGCAAGACCAACTGGCCTACAATCCTAGAATGTATACAATTTCCTCTGTGTGAGAGGATTCAATTAGCATTGTTCTTTGTTTTCCTAATGACATGAAGGTGCTCCAGGAACACCTACCCCTGGTTGGTTTGTACTTGACTCAGTTTAAAGCCAAAGCTGATGACCAGGGTAGTGAGTGGTGACTTTCTTCCACTTGGGGCTCCTCCTAAGTGTGTTGCATTTGGGGTTACAGGTGGCAAAGACCATGGGGTACAGCTCCCCTGCAATTATTCCACTTCTGAGATTTCTGAAACCAACTCTCTCACCTTGATGGCCCAGGCCTTTCTATGTCTGTGCAGGCCCATAATTCTGTCTTGAATTTTTATCTAGTCAAAATAGTTGAGTGGCTTCACTTTTGTAAGGACATCTAGATTAATATACATTCTCAAAATAGATGTCTAATTTGGCATTTAACAAACAAGTTATATTCTGAATATATTCTGAACAAGTATAAGGGAATTTAAAATATAGTATCTATCCCAATTTATTTGAGATAATCTATTTGTTATATAATTTCAAAAACCTCTATTTATTTTATGACTGTTTGTCTACATGTATATATGTGCACCACATATGTGCCTGGTGTCCATGAAGTCCAGAAGAAAGCAACCCATGCCTTAGAACTGGAATTACAGGCAGTTGTGAGCTGCCAGTGAGAGCTGGGAACTGAATAATAGGTCTCTGCAAGAACAGCAAGTACTATTTGCTATCTCTCTAGCCTATAATATAGTCTGAAAAATTGTTCTAGGTGATAGGGAGGATGGTTCAGTTGGTATAAAAGATTATTACACAGGTATGAGAAACCTGAGTTCTGAGCACAAGAATCTACATTATTAAAGACTTGGCCACAAGCATCTATAATCTGGGACAGGGGCAGGGGCGGATCTTTAGAACTTATTGCCCACTGACCTAGCCAAAATGGTGAGCTTCAGGCTCAATGAAGAGGCTGTCTTAGGTTGGATAGATGGCTCAGTGGTCAAGAGCCCATAGTACACCTTCAGAGGAACTGAGTTAATTCCTAGTACCCACGGTGGGTTGTTTACAACTGCCTAATTGCAGCTTCAGAGGGTCCAATGCTTTCCTTTTTTTCTTACATACACATACCCACACACATAAACTAACTTAAAATAATGTTAAGGTTGTTGCATATAGCTGAGCAAGGAGGACCTTTCATGGTGTGCAGCTGGTCAAAGAGGCAGTTTGAGCTAAACTCCGTAGAATCAGTCTCTGTAGGAGAGAAGTCATCAGGCCATAAGCGCCTGGAGGAGGAAGCTATGGTGGATATTTTCTGCACACACTATCAAGGTTCACACTTGGACCAGCGGGAAGGCTTTCCCACTTCCCTAAGCCTATCCTGGGGAAGGCTTTGTCATTTTCCCATAGGTCTGAGTCTTTGGTTCTAGACATGTCTGATTCACATCAACAACACACACCTACTCAGGCCTCCGAACTCTCACAGCTTCCTCCACTCCCACAAACACATATTTGCTTAAATAAAATGTAAGATGATGAGCAATTTGAGAAAATTTAAGAATAAAAGTATGAACTTAAAAAAAAAACATGTCTGTTAAACAAAAAAAGGCCTTTAAATCTCAGTAGAACGATAGCCCTTGTCTTAGTCAGGGCTATTATTGCTGTGATAAAACACATGGTCCAAAAGCAACTTGGGGAAAAAAAGAGTTTATTTGACTTACATATCTTGAGTCACAGTTAACTGAGAAAAGACATAGCAGGGATTCAAAACGATGGAACCTGGAGGCAGGAGCTGGTGTAGAAACCATGGTGGGGTACTGCTTACTCTTGCTCTTTGTGGCTTGCTCAGCCTGTTTTTTTTTTTTTAATTAAATTATTTTATTATCTACATTCCAAATGTTGCCCTCTCCTGGTCTCCACTCCCAGAGTTCTTTACCCCCTCCTTCCTCCGACCTCCCCTTTTTCCTCTGAGAGGATAATCCCCTACCTACCCACCCACTCTCCTTACCCCACATTCCCACTTCACCCTCCCTCCCCCAGCAACAACCCCTTTCCTGGGTCATCAAGTCTACAGGATTAGGAGCGTCCTTTCCCACTGAGGCCAGACAAGATAGTCCTCTGCTACATATGTGCATTAGCCCATGCATGTTCTTTGGTGGTGGCTTAGTCTCTGGAAGTTCCCAGGGGTCCCAGGGTCCCAGGGGTTGATACTGTTGGTCTTTCTATGGGGTTGTCATCTCTTTCAGCTCATTCAATCCTTTCCCTAACTCTTCCATAGGGTCCCTGACTTCAGTCCAATGGTTTGCTGTAAGTATCTGCATCTGTCTCAGTCAACTGCTGGTAGAACCTTTCAGAGGACAGCCATATGGGCTCCTGTCTGCAAGTACAACATGGCATCAGTAATAGTGTCAGGGTTTGGTGCCTGTACGAGGGATGGATCCCAAGTTGGGCCGGTCACTGGATGGCCTTTCTATTAGTCTCTGCTCCATTTTTGTCCCTGTAGTTCCTTTAGACAGAAACAATTCTGGGTCAAATATTTTGATGATGGGTGGGTGGCCCCATCTCTCTACTGCGGGCCCTGTCTATCTACTGGAGATGGTCTCTTCAGGTTCCATCACCAAGCACCACCCACTGAGGTCTGTGCTCTCCCCATCCATCACTAACTAAGAAAATGCCCTGCCTGTAGTACGCTCTGCTGGAGGCATCTTCTCAATTGAGGTTCAGTCCTCTCAAATGACTTTAGCCTGTGTCAGGTTGTCATGAAATAAACCAGTATAGTCCTTTTTTGTCTATCATATCTATCTTTTTTAGTATATTTGTTTTAAAGTTGTATTTATTACTTATTTACTTGTGGTTAAAGTCATGTGCATCTGTGCCACGTTGGATGTATGGAGTTCAGTGGACAACTTGAGGGAGTCAGTTCCAGCGTTCAAGGCCTCCAGGCTTCAGGACACGTGCTTTTATGCATTCAGCTACCTTGTTTGCTAGAATTCTACATTTTCGAATAGCACTTTTCTTACACATTTATTAGTTGTTTTTTTTTTTTTTTTCTATGTATTCCAATAGCAATTTCTGTCTTGGTAGGAATCCATTTGTTTTAGGTGAGTAGTAATTCATCATTCATATTTGTGGATATTGATATATCCCTCATTTTACAGGGGAGGAAACTGTAACAGGTAATTACTTGTCTGGACTAAGTTCAGTCAGGTGAGAGACGCCACAAACTTCCCGAAACCTATCTAGTTCAGGGTTTTTCTCAATATGATGAGCTCTGCTCTTCTCATGTCAGGCCTTGTAGCTTTGAAATTCAGCCGTCTTTCATGGGTCAAAACGAAGGTTGTTTGGGCCGGGATCTGGAGAGAGAGGTTATGTTGAAGGCGCATAGTTCTCTGAGGTTAATGTTAGAAGTGATGGATTAGGTAAGTAACAGAGACAAAGATAAATGTATAATCGTAGGACAAATAAAAGCTTGACACGGCCATGATGAAAGTACCCTTTAAGGTCTCTGGCAGGAGCAGTCATAGGAGAGCACTGGGGTTGCTACACTGTATAGACTCGGTATTGACTCTTCTTCCTAAGCCTCTTTTAGATAATCTGTAGCCAGACAATAAGTGTTGTTGTTTTAGTTAAGGTTTCTATTACCATAATAAAGCACCATGGCTGAAAGCAACTTGGGGAAGAAAGGACTTATTTATTCCATTAATTTATTTGTTTATCCACTTTACAGCCTAATTGATGCTCCTCTCTTCCCGGTTACCCCCTTGAACATTCTCTCCTTCCACCTCCCTTTCTCCTCTGAGAGGGTGGAGCCCTCTTTGGGTATCTCCCCCTCCCCCAGGCACATTAGTCTCTGCAGGGCCAGGCACGTCCTCTCCCACCGCGGCCAGACAAGGCAGCCTGCATAAGGGAACAGGATCCGCAGACAGGCAAACGCTTTAGTCAGCCCCGCCACAGTTGTTGGAGGACCCACATGAAGACTGAACTACACATCTGCTACATATATGCAGGGGGCCTAGGTCCAGTCTGTGTATGTTCTTTCTCTTTCTTCTACACCCAAGTGAAAAAGGTTTATTTAATTGTACAGTGTGTAGACCATCATCCAGGGAAGTCAGGGCAGGAACTGAAGGTAGAAACCTGATGCAAAGGCAATAGAGGAGTGTTGCTTCCTGGCTTGCTCCCTATGGCACGCTCACCCTGCTTGCTTTCACACCCAGGTCCATGTGTCAAGGGGTGACATGGCCAATCATGATCTGGACTCTCCAACATCAATAGCTAATTAAGAAATGTCCCAGAAACTTGCCTATAGGCTAATCTTATGGAAGCATTTTCTTACTTGTGATTTCCTCTTCTCAGCTGTCTCTAGCTGTGTCATTTTGACAAAAAACTACCTAGAACAAGAGTTCATCAATGTTACTAAGATAGGTTTATTTCTGAAAGTTGCACGACTCCACTCATTGGCAACTCACTCGCTCATCCCAGAGTGGAGGTGTGGGTGGTGAGGCTCTGATGGGATTCTATAAACATTTTGATTGGCTGAATGTAAGGTAAGAGAAGAAAGCTAGAAGTTGAGTCTACCTGGCTTGCCTCAGTGTTTGACTTAAGCAGTCTAAAAGATAGAAGTGAGATTAGCTACGATAGCGGCTTGAGACAGAGCATATATTTCCAGGGTTCTCAGGAAAGAAAGCAGGGATTTCGTTATCTTGGAACACTAAACGTGAGGTCTGTCAATCATGGAACCTAATATGTTGCATAGGTAATTTGATGCCTGAGTGGAGTTTTCTGGAAAGTGATCTATTTCAACTTATGATCTCACACATAAACGTGTCTGAGTGAAATCCCTGATGAACGAGTGAAGAAAGAGAGAAGAAAGAAGTGAATGCTAGAATCAGGGAGGATAATGGGCTAAGAGAATAAGAATCACAAGTAATGTGTAAGAATAGCTATTAAATGTATCCCTATCTAACTTTAAATGAATGAGACTCAAACTATGGTATTTATTTACTAAGTTCTGTGCAACTTAGAGATCACCCCTTATCTAAAACCCTAAATGTCAGTCTAGCTATTGGCTCACCTGTGTTCCCCAAATATTTGCTGTTTGTTACTCTCTGGGTTACTTCTGCTCCAGCAGTCTGGCATCCTGGGGAGGCATATCACTCTCGCACTTGCTGCTAGTCCTTCACGACTCATAGAGGCCTCCTGCTCTCCCATCTTCTCCTCCTCTAAGCTCCTCTCTCTCTCCTCCCTTCTCTCCTCATGGTGCCCACCTCCGACTCCCAAGCTTGTCACTCAAACTCCACATTTCTCTATTCCCCCAGTATTTGGCTGTTGCCAACTTCATTTAACTAGCAGTTTTAAATTAGGGAGTAAGGTTTACACAGCTTCACTTGGTGTACATGAGGGTCTGCTCATCTGAGGCAACCAGATCTTGGGAGCCAGTACTTAGCATTTACATACAAGCAGCATCAGACTATCTCCCTACAAGTAAGACAAGAAGAAAACTAATTATGTCTATTGTCCTGAATAATCCCTGAGACAGACCTAAAAATTTGAAAGCCCAGATTGAACGTGAGAACGAATGATCAGAACAGGATGGTTAGTGTTCTTCACAAGGACTTTGACTTGAACGTAAATCGAGAGAAGATCGTAAAGTTTTGAAATTATCCATAGGCTAAAATTGGTAAGTGAGTGTTAGACTTTGAAGATTGGGAAATGCAACTGAAATAAGCTTCAAAAAATAGTGGAAACATTTTGGCTTACATATTTGCACTGTTCTCTGGTAAGGCAAGCTTCCATGGAGACACAAGTAGTTTCTGTTTGTATATTTGTTTTTCTACAATATGGACTTCATTCTGGCGAGGTGGAGAAGGTATCTTAGAGAGTGGAGGAGATGAATTCTGCAGCAACAGCAGGTGGGTTCATGTAGCCCAAATCTGTGACCATAGGATCAGAAAGAAGAGAGTGCAGCTAGAAAATTCCATCAAGATTTCTGAACTTCTTATTAATTGTGTCTTGTGGTCAACCGTGATGAGTTTGGATAAATGGCATCTTATGAGGAGGAGGAGGAACTATTGCAAAAGCTAAATGATGTGAACAGAAAATAATGTTTCCAGTAAATGTATTTCTTTTTTCTTCTATATGAATAAAGGCAATCCTGAAACTTGTGTACCTGGGAATCCCCCAGCCTCTCCCAAGACTTCCTGAATGAAATTATTTGGAGGTGGAGCTTAGAATCTGTAATCCAGCAAATTCTGCAAATCATTCCATCTCAGCAGGAGGTGGGAAGCATGGGAAGTGCACCTTCAAGGCTGTGAAAGCAATCCAAAAGGACAAGATGGACTGTGGTTAGAAGTCTAGGCTCCACCGAATGTGGCTGAAGAAAAGAGACAGTGCTCCTGGTGACATGCAATCTACTGTAAGAAATACTCACAGATTCTGTTTGAGCTCTCTCTTCCTGGTCATGGCCTTCCAAATTTAATATATTTTATTTTTAAAATTACATTACGTTAAAATTTATGTATATTAGTGCTTTGCTGCCATACATGTCTGTGCACCATTTTTATGCCTGCTAGCAGAATCCAGAAGGTGTTGGATTCTCTGGAACTAGTGATCATAAGATGATGTAGCACATACAGACCACATGCCCATGGAGTCACACAGTGTCTTAACCAACTCCGGACAAGAAAGAACTACTCTGAGATCCAGTGTATCATTGGTCTATGTTGTAGACCTTTGGGAATGAGGTAACAAAATATGCTGCATCGGGTAATTTATAAACAGTAAAGTCATTTCTTATAGCTTGTGTAGGGAGAAGTCAAATGACAGGACACAAACATGTTCATTGTCTGGTGAGAGCCTGTGATGGAAGGACAAAAGGAACCAACACACTACCCCATGCTTCTTTCATAAGGACACTAATTTTATTTATGAGAGCTCTGCTCCCATGACACGATCACCCTCCTCAAGACCCTATATCTTTTCTTTCTTTTCTTTCTTTTTTTTTTTTTTTTTTTTTTTTTTTGAGACAGGGTTTCTCTGTGTAGCCCTGGCTGTCCTGGAACTCACTCTGTAGACCAGGTGGCCTCGAACTCAGAAATCCGCCTGCTTCTACCTCCCAAGTGCTGGGATTAAAGGTGTGCGCCACCACCGCCCCGCCTGGCAAGACCCTATTTCTTAAAGGCATCACTCTGGAGATTCGGTGATGTGAGATACAGACATTCAGAAATAGCAGCTCCCTTAAAGCACAGGTATAATGGCACAGAATAGTGTCCCGGCAACACCATGGTATGACAATCAAATATGGCATTGTGAAGAGCCTTCTAAAGTTATTTATTATATTTTAGATATGACTAAGAAAGAAACAAAAAAGGAAGAATATAACTGTTCTTAGGTATGGCGGAGAAGGTTTATTGTAGATAAAGGGGAGAGCATAGCCAGAGGCAGGGGCATCTGTTAATGGCCAGTGGACATGACCCTGAGATGCACCATGTGAGGAGAATGGGGAGAGGAGAGGGAAGTGAGGAGAGTCTGGAGACCAGGAGTGTAAAGGGTAGACAAAAGGGCCAGGTAACCAAAATGCCTGGATTATATAGGAAAGGGCAGCTAGGGGAAGAGCAGCCCAGCCCCTGGACTAGAGAAGCTTAGTCTAGGGGCTAAGATATGTCAGCCATACCATGTAATATGTAGGGACAGAGAAATGTTGGGAGAACCTGGCAGTCAGGTCAGGTCCTCTTTGATGTAAAATAGACACCTCAGTCATGGGTTTGTCCTGGGTTTGAGACCTAACAAGATAGTTATCTTATGTGTGTTACTGGTGAGATTGCAGGAGACTGGAACATTGGGATTGGAATCACACCAAAAGAAATGGGGTAGTCCATGGTTAATGAGGGCAATGTCTTCCCAGCACAACATAAGGGGAGGTCTGTGAAGGAGCAGGCCAGGCCTAGTGGAGCAAAGCTTTGCTAATGCAAATTGATTCCTGGAGGGTTTCCAGGTCACAGAGGGCTAGGCCATTATCACTGCTGTTGCAAAGGTTTTAGATGATGAATTGTAACCATTAGACACAGAGTGAAAGTTACCGGGCCTGTGGACACTTTTGCAGTTTGTGTTTTTAGCATTTTAAAATAACAGGCAGGAGTAAAATGGAACCCACTTAATTCACGTTAGCTTGCTGGGAAATGCTAAGCTCTGGTGGTGGTGGCCTCCATTGTGCTGAGATTCTGATAGAGGAATTCTATTCCATGCATTAAGGCGGGTGCTGCTTGGGTTTCTAAGCTATAAATTGAAGAGTTGATTGATTGGTAATTCATCTACACAACCTATTTGCTGAGTAATGGGAAAACGTATAGATACGTGAAAATGGCTTAGGCCATGATCAAGACACCACTGACATTAACACTGACATTCTGAAAAAAAAAAAAAAGGGCAAAAGCCTTTCAACTGTGGCCCTACAGGAATAGTGATTGTTTGTCCACACAACAGTAGTACGTTTACTAACAGATGTTATACTCGCCTTTATTTTTTAAGCATAAATTTCCTGTTTTCATGTTCTAAGTCTACCATGAACACATGCTTTTCTCTTGTGTAGCTCTGTGCATGACTCTAGGATAGCCAGGAAACCAGTGTTCATTTATGTCTGTGCACGACGGCTTCCAGCCAGTGCCCACACTGGAGTCACAAGGCATGCTTCAGACATGAATGTCCGCCACAGTTCGAAATCCCTGTTCCCAAGTGAAAGAGAAAGTAGCCAAGGCTTAAAGTATAAATGCCACCATTAAAGTCACTTTGCTGGCAAGTGGAAGAGCTTGACAAACAGGCCTCAGTGGCCCCATAGTGTTTGTCCATTTTTGTCATGCAGTTTCTCTCTGAGCAGTGATATGTTTGCCCATTTCTCTGTACTGGATTCTTACTCTGCAAAATAGTACTTAGACAAATTCTCCTGCCACTTTTTATGGTATTTGCAATTATATCCCTTCATCTGCCTTTCTGCAAATATTTTATGGTTTGCTCTTGGAATTCTTTCCTTGTATGTGTTAAATTAGGAAATGGATTTCCAAGTACCTATTTTTATTTGTTCAAAGAGATGCACAGTCCTGCTTCATATTTCTTTGTCTCCATCACTTTCTCTATGAGGTTTTCCTGCCTCCCATTGGCCTAGCATTTTATCCTCACCCTTCAGTTTTATGTGACTATAAAGGGATATAGTAAGAAGGAAGAATGAAATTGGGAGAAGTCAAATGATTTGGCGAAAGAACAGGTACAAAATTGGTGGTAGAATGCATCCATGTTTGTTGTCCAACCACTTACAGGAAATGCAGGGATGTGTGTGTGTATGTGTGTGTGTGTGCATGTTTGTGTGTATATGTGTTACTGCTATAAATTAGATTGCCTTTCTGAGACACATAGATGTATCAGAGTTAGGCATGGTGTTAGAATATTCAGACTTAAATGTCACACAGGAATTTGAAAGCCAGGTGGATACTTAAATAAACCACTGGAGTTTAGAAATAGTTTCCATCCATTTGGTGTTTGCTCTTGATGCTGCATATAACTCCTCTGGAATATTGTATGACTTACAGCCCTGAATAATGTTCTAAAGATAGGAAGCCTAATGGTACCTGGCAGCTAAATGCACAGGCTGAAGTGGATTTAAGTAAAACCACCCTGCAGCTGCCACAAATGTGCTGCTGTAAAAACGCAGGGCTGCAGGATGCCATTAGAACGCAGGGCGTACCCCTGGTAACTCATACTGCCATGTCTCCTTTAGGGTCTCTTCTCTTCTTTCATCGTGTGAGATGAGAGTCAATAACATAACTCATTCCAATTGTCATTGTTAATACATTCTGAAACAGAGTTGGTTCTGGAGCATAGGAGAATCTGTTAGACTCTGATTCTCCATTTAATTGTAAAACAATGACAGCCGTAGCCTATGACCCTTCAACAATGATTTTGGTATTCTTAATTGGAACATACAAACAGATGAGGATGCTCTGGGAGAGGTTTTTTTCTACATATATTTTGAGCTGATACCCATTAAATCAGCACACTCCATCACTTGCACATCAAACACGGACATATGTTCTCTTGTTCTTTTATCTCCCATCCATTCCTTCTCATTTGACCTCTTTCTTGCCACTTATTACACAAATTGGCAGTTACTCAGCTCTTCCCTTGCCCTAACTTGTTTTCCATTCTCAAGACTTCTGGAGTGACCGTGTTAAAGAAAACATAAGCTGCCTCTCTTTTTAGTGGATAGAGACAGCAAGAATCCAAAATATATATATAAAAATCAAGATCTTTAACAGAATAGGCAAAATCCTTCACAATCAAGGCCCTGTTTAATTTTAGTTGCTATATCTGAATGTTCCATCCCATCCTCAACGTTGATACGATACACTTTGCATTGTAACCAACACAGATTTGAGTACGCTCAGTTTGCTTACTGATCTGCACTGTCAGCTTGGAGAGGTGTTTATTGTTTCTCCCCTACACACACCTTGTCTGTGTAGACTGACATCCTAACATCCGAAGAATTAAGTGACAAGCTGGGTAGGATCCAACTGTGCATACTTTTTCCTCCTCAGAAATTGTTAGAATAATTGGTTAATTCATTAGAGCATAAACTTCTTAATGGTATAGTTTGGATCTTTCCATTTTTAAACCACAAAGCCTAGCACAGTGCCCACAATGTAAGAACTCAACATTTATTTTCTGAATGGAAATAACAGTTTGGAACTCTTATAAAAAGTAAAATAAATTTGAAGCAGCACAGGATTTGAAATTCTTCTCTCCCAAACATAGACAAAATACACATGATGGCTATTAGCCATATGTTCATTGACAATATCTCTAACAGACGGTGATGAAATAATAACTTAAACTTTCTATTTTAAGTTTCCATCAAACTTTTCTTCTGATAGTTCTTATTTTGTTAGAAATTACAGACTTGTAATTTTAAGTCTTTTAACTATTTTCTAGTCCTGTTAAATGTAAATAAAACCTTTGTACATCAAATACAGCTACTTTATTCTTCTATCTTAAGTTCATTGCCAACTTTTAGAACCTAGAGCTGATACCATAGTTATTTTTAATGATATAATTATGTATGATGCTTTTGGATTAATTCCTGTTACTTAGTACAGAAAGTGCTCTTACTTCATGATATAATGTCCTATCATTAATTCAGCAATGGCAATGCTTTGATTTTTGTCATAATTTCAATATCAAAGGCATTGTCTAAATATCTTCAATCCAAGTCTATGACTAATGTCTTATACGAATCAATCAACAGCAACCAAGTAAATCCCATTATCTTAGCAGCTGCCACAGAATTCCCCTGAGGAAAAGATCAATCTTTGTGTAGTCAACTACCTTGACAAATTGCTTAGAAGAATAGAGAAGAGAGATGAAAGACAGGCGAGAAAATTAGAAGCAGGTGAATACAACAAGAGCCTGGAGCCCAAGGAAACATTATGGGACTTTTTTAAGAACACAAATTAATGTTATATTGTTGGGAGACAAATTATTGCCACCTCTCTCAACATTTTAGTAAAGCCTGCTATATAATCTATCCAAAGGTTAGAAATAAAGGAGTAAGGCATGCAAGGAAGGAGATTGATTCCCTCTTTGTCCCACTGTTGTATAAACAGAGAGCTTAAAGAGAAGGAAAGATGGTAAACTGAGACAGTCAAGTGGAATAAGGAGTGGAAAACCTCAGGTGACTCTAAGATCTGGAGGATTTTCAAACTTTTTCATAGATTCTGAAAGTGTATTATGGGAAGACTCCTGGAAATGCAAGCATTAATTGAGCTAATCAAGTCTGTCTGAATTAAACGTATCTCAAAAGTATGTGGTAGTATGCATTCATTTCTTCTTCCTCCACCCCAAGTTAGCACTCCTCCTTTTATTCTTGCTGCAGTTGTGGTGTTCTTAGTTGTTCCTTGTGTCTGCTTTGAATTTCATGTTACCTTTCCTTTCAAGCCCTTTGATTATGCCAATTGCCATTTATAAATGTTCAGGAAGGTGTCTCTTTCACCATGACTAATATTTTGTGACCATTAGTCACTATCTTGATTCTGAAACAGACTGTTTCAGAAACACTGAGATCAAAGCCATCTTTTGGTGTTCACATATTCCCACTTTAATGTCTTTTCAAATTAAATACTTTGTGTTTGAACTTTCTTTGCATCCTTCCTAAATTCATGAGTAATTAACATATTAAAATAACAAAGGTTAATATTTTCTCTGATGAGTTTAGAATAGGACTTGCTACTAGCTGTATACTACTACGTCAAGTTTGTGAAGAATGGTATGTTTACTTGTTTGTTTAGCTAATAGGTGAATATATGTGTGTTTTGATGAGAAAGATAGTAGAGAATAAAAATGTGGTGATCTCAGGAAGAGAATTCTATAAGTACATTTCCCAAGTGCCAGGTCTACTGTACAAGAAGAGGCATGGTTTTATATAGGAGTTTCAATAGGAGAAAGTAGAAGTACACAGCCTAAGTAGGTTTGAGTAACTGGGAAAGTCTGGTGGTAAGATGTGGAACTATGTGGGAAGAAAATGTATAGTACTTCTCTTATGATTAGAGCTTCTATTTATTTCAGATGAGATAAAAAAAAAAGTCATTGGTGAGGCTGAGTATGAGGGGGGATGTATTGAAATATTTGGAATAAACAAGATAATTATCTATGAGTAGAAAAACAAATATACTAGGGAGTTAGAGTATGATTACTGTGTGTTCAAATCCTAGTTAAGTCTAAGGTATCATCATCCAGACTCATGCAGGTAAAAACATAGGTTTAGAATAGCAGAAAATTGAATTTATCCAGGCTTGTCATTGGTCAAACAACTTCAGTGAGGTGGCAGGGGCAAAAGAATCAAATGAAAAATCAAGGGACTTAACAAAATATTTAAGAGTAGAATTCAAGATGATGTTAGGCAAAGTATTGGGTGTGGCTATATCAAAACTCTGTGTAAAGTTCATGTGACACCTTCTATAAAGATGGGTTCTATAGATTAATTCAGAAAACCAAGGTTATGAAATGGTCTGGGGAGAAGAAAACAAAGCATATGATAAGGGTATAGGGAGAATCCGATGTGGTCCCAGCCATGCAAAGTCAGTGCATCCTCCCTCAGCCTTCTGGGTGGACAAGGGTTATCCATTCCTTTCTTTGAAGGAATAACCCTGTGTGTTAAATATTCCAGGTTTTCTAGGCTTATCTGTGGGCACAAGGACCTCTGTGCTCCTATAGATGTTCGATCAGTAAAGAAGGAAACATTTCTTGGACTGAGAAAGATTTGATTCTTCATATTATAAAGCTGAAGATATGCTGAATACAGCGAATGGGAAGAGGAGCTTATCAAGACACAGTATGGTGAGTTCAGAACACCAGAAAACATTCAGCTGACCATTCGTGCCATTTTTATGTGTAGAGTTCAGAGGTGTCATGCATAATTACATTGTACAACAGATCTCTAGAATTTTATCGTCTTGCAAAAACTGAAACTCATTAGGTATGAACTCCTCGTCTGCTTCTCCTACCCTTTCTTCTGTAGATTTCTGAGTTGTGACGGCATTAGAGATCTCATATGAGTAGGCTCATACAGTCTTGTTTTAGACTACTCAGCATCATGCCCTAAGGTCTATCCACGTACGCAGACAGAATTCTCTTCTTTTTTAATCTTTAAAATATTCCCGTTAGTGAAAAAAGTTTTAATACAGATAAATATACCAAGGATAACTAAACTGTGAGAAAAATGTAAAATCACTTTCAGACATAAGAAAGAAAGTCCATAAGAATTTAAGGAAACTTTAAATATTATAAATATTATAAAGAAAAAAACCATTTTGAAATAAAAGCAAAGCTAACATCAGAAACCACATTTGGAAACATAATGAATTTCTTTTAGAATCTGAATGGCCAAGGAAGCAAGCTGCAGATGAGATTTAAGGAACATTCAGCGAGTGTGGACTTCTGTCTTTGTAACTTGCATTTAGAAAGTACACATCCTTTGGGGATTTTATATTAACAAAATGAAGTGCTCCAGCCAATAATCTTGATACATCCCTAAAGCCAGAAACATTCAAATAACAAATCTTGTCATTGTGTAATAAAATCAGATTAACGTTTATAATAATTGAGTCTTTCTGAAGAGCCAAGTCGTAGTAAGCTGTGTAGAGAACTTTCTTGTTGTAAGTCCATATTCTTCCCAGCTCCAAGCTCCAGGAAATAAAGACTCTGAGACTAAAATGTATTTACAGATATCTAGGCCATATAGCTAGGCATATTCCACTACTATCTTATAAAGTGATAATCCCATTATTTTATTCTAAGTTTTGCCATGTGGCTGGGTACCAGTCCTCAGTTACATGTGACCAACTTTCTCTGTCTGTGGGGCTGTATCCTCTTTCCTGCACCTGTCTCTCCCCTGAATCCTTTGTCTCTACCGGAACCTCTACCTCCCTATTTCCTGCCTAAGCTAATAGGCCAAAAGCATTTTTATTAACAGGTGATTCTTCCATACAATGCAAGAGATTTTGTTTTCAATTTAGATATTATGTAAGTGGAAGTTAAGATAGGATTTCTTTTTCAAAAAGTATATACCTTTCCAATGAGGGTTTACATGGCACCGTGATTAAAAGTACAAGAGTATGAAAACAAAAGCAATTAGCAATTTATAGCTTCAGTGAGTAAGCAGAAGCCGAAATCATCTGTCATGTATTTGATGATAACCACATGAGTATTATTTATAGATGTAGCATTGTTCCAATCTGATACAATAAGGAAGTGAGGTAGAGTTAAAATCTGGCTAACAGATTATGTGATAAAGTGATTTACTGCTATTTATGGGATTCTGAATCTACATTCTCTCTAAATACCGTGTAAACACACACACACAACACACACACACACACACACACACACACACACACACACCACTACCATTTGCTGATGCAAGTACATTAGAACCATGCTACAGAGACAAAATAATGTTTCTGAACTTTTCCCTGCTAAAAATGTAACCTACTTTAATACTGTGAAATTCATGTTTTCAAGCATTTCTTTTTAGGTTTGCCAAGGACAAACTTTAGCTGCTGACTTAAAGTACCAAAAGTTCACTGTGTGCTTTCTCTGAGATAAATTCAAGAAAATGATATTTACTATGAGGTACAAGGTCTTTTATTTTTCAGAAGGAACAAGATATTCCTGTGTTTGGAAAAGTTTGTAAAACTTTATCTTGAAAAAAAATGGGAATGTATTAAAAAATAACTAAATACTAACGAACACACAAAATGTTTTTACTCAAATAGGAGGATATAAAAGATAATGAAAGCCTTCTTTTCTTATTTAAAATGAAAGCCACACAATCTCTTAGGGAATTAATTCAGGATTTAAATTCTTCTCAAATTATTGGGAATACCTCTTATTTAAAATATTTTTGATTTTTAATTTAAATATTGTTACATTATTTTCCTCCTTTCCCTTTCTTCCTATGTGCTCAACCCTCAATCCTTCCTATGTCCCTCTTTCCACTCCTTTTTTATTTTATTGTTATGTGTGTGTATATGTATGTTACTTTTCTATTGCTTTAATAAAATATAATACCTGAGGCAACTTATAAAAGGGTTTAATTTGGGCTTATAGTTTCAGTAGAACAAGAGTGCATTTCTATCACAGTGGGAAAACATGGCAGTAGGCAGACATGGCTGGAGCAGCAGCTGAAAGCTCATCTCTCAAACACCAAACAGGAAGCAGACAGAAGAAACTGGGGGTGGTAGGAGGTAGAGTCTTTAAACTTCAAAGCTCACCCCAGTAACATTTCTTTCGGCAAGGGTATACCCTCTAAGCCTCCTCAAACATCATCTCCAAATGGGGACCAAGTATCCAAATGCCTGAGAATATGAGGAATATCAAGCTACATCTATACACATACACACACACACACACACCACACACACACACACACACACCACGAGTCCCTGTTCTGGAGGGCTTCACATGAAGACCCTCCACTGCTACCTCTGTTCATGTCTCCGCTGTTGCCTTCCAGTTGTTCCCAGTTGCTCCCAGTTGCTGCACTTGTCTCTCTGTGCTGAGCTGGTCCAGGCTTTGCTGGTGAGAAGCCGGCTAACTAGCAAGGAGGGGAGGGTCCTGAAGGTGCTTCGGGAGAGCAGTTTCTTCCCAAGTGTTACAGCTCTTGTGACAGAAACTCTTGGACAACAGGATGACTCTTGCACACCTTTACTTCTCCCGAATAGAGCTCTTATATACAGTTTTGGGGCAGTTTAGGGCCTGGCAGCAGGTAACCCCTATTGGCTTGGTCTGAAAGCTTGGAGATACCTCATCTATATGTGGGAGAGCCTGAGGCACTGTTCCTATGAGACTGATGGCCATAGACCTCTCTGTGGGAGGGACTGTGGATGGCTGAAGCTAAGTGAAAGGAACCAGTGGCCCAGGAGCAAGGCTGAACACCTACCATCTGATTAAAGTCTGGGGTTCGAGGCCTGTGCTTGACCAGGTGCCCAGCTGCCTCTCACAGCCCACCTCCCTCCCCCACACAAATATGAAGACAACTTGCTGAATTCATTTAGTGTTGCTATTGTTGTGTATATGATTTCAGTACAGACCATTTGTTAGTGGTTAATTAATTAAGGGCTTATTCCTGGAAAAGAAATTCTCCCTCTCTCAATATTCCTAGATTGCTTGTAGTTCTTTGCATATGGGTGGAACTCATGAGATTTCCTCCTTCCATGTTAGCATGTCTATTGGTGTTGTTATTATTTATGCACTCTTATTGTTGAGGTACTATGGGTATAGCTTCCTGCCATCTCTAGGAGACATAATCCCACAGCAAGTTTTCTGGCCCTCTGACTCTTGAAATTCTTTACATCTCTTTTCTTTAATGTTCCAAACTCTTAAGTGTAGGCTTTGTGTTGTAGATCTATCAATTGAGGCTGGACATTACCACAAGCTATTGATCTCTGCATTGTGACCATTTGTGGTTTTCTTTGACAGTCTCTATTTGCTGCAAAGATAAAATTCTTTGATAAGGTGTGATATCTGTGGATATAAGATAAGTTTTAGAGTACAATTAGTACCTATTCCAGTATAGTAAATTGGCAGAAGTAGGCTCTTCCTTAAGATTTGTTATACCTCTAGGCATGAGTAGCTGCATCTGACTTGAAAGCTTCCTTCCTGTGGTCTGGCTTACATAGGTCCAGAAGGTGATATGCAAACTGTCAAGGGAGAGATCAGTCAGTAATCCTATTAGGCTGTTATGCCTATCAGCCACAACAATGATCAACATGGCAAGATATCCCTGCAAGTGCAAAATGGCACTCATATCTTTGCAGTGGTACAAAGTTCTATATTTGAACTTAAAGTCCACTTAACACTTGGGAAATTATGCCTGTACTAGAAACCTAAGAGTTACCCCTGAACATTTTCCTCTCATGCTCCTTTGTAATTGCACAGAGATCTGTCGGAGTCAGAGTCTTGACACCTCCCTAATTCCTTGACTTCATCTCACTATTCTTGGATTTCTTTCCATTCACTCTGTAAAGAGTGAACTCAACTCATGAATTTACCACTTTAGTTTCCCCCAAACCAATATGGGCCCAGTAAAACAAAAGACTCTCTACATAGTAAGTCTAAGTCTTCTGGAAGATTGAGATTTTAAACTATGTAGGTCATGGGAATTGGTGACATTTTTTTTTCCCCTGATGCTCCTCCCTACTCCTTCCAAAGTAATGCATTTTTTTCAAGAACAAGTTAGTAGAAAGATGCTGGGAACACTTTATTTGATCAAAATCAGATGATAGGCTCTTTGTTTCTAAATTCTCCTTTGCTAAGTTCTTGCAACACTCTTTACCCAAAGCTGTCAAGAAATTACAGGGAAAGGAGCAACTTCAATTCTATAGGAAAATATTTGCTTCATGTGTGAGCCATCAAGACTCTCTAAACTAATTTAGTAATAGTTTTATACAACCAAGCTATTTTCATGTGCATGACACAATAAAGGGGAAAGTTCTCACTGTATATGACATTTAAAACTTACTTAATTACATTTGTTTCAACACTTGGGCTTTACATAAATTAGTCATTTGACAATGAAGCTATGATTCAGCCTTTGTAGCCAGCTGCTTTACAAAAGGCTGTCTTTGCCTTGGTGAATGGACTTCGGAAGTTTAGGGTAGTTTCAAAAGCATTCTTAGGATTTTTTCATTATTGTTTAGTAAATCCTTGATGAAGAATCAGTTTACTGTTCCATCAGTACACTGTTACCATTCTGGAGATACTCTATTTATAGTTGCACAGCAGTTTTCTCTGAGATTAAAACTTCCCACCCTACAGGGAATAGCTTAAGCTCAGGAAGTAAACAACTCAAAGGCTTCAGGAAGTTCCCAAAACCAATCAATGTTCTATAACTCCTACCCCTCCCAAAACAACAAATGTTAGGCAGTACTAATATCCTAGTTCTAAGCACTTAAGATTCATGCATGTAGACAGTATTGCATTAACACTCTGCAGCATCTAAACGTTCTCTGCTTACATTATTTTTGGACTCCTGGAAGTTTGCTATTAAATCCAGACATGATTTTCAATTCCTTTCTTTGAATCATATATAACATGATAATTTTCCACTTTTTTCTTCTTATTCCAAACCGTTTCATCTATACTTTTTCACTTGTCCATTTCACCCTGCTTTTAGATGGTTTCAACTTTGTCTCTTTGATTCAAAGAGCAAAGTTGGAGTTTGGTTTCAAGGTTATTGCATCTTACTTTTCTGACTGTCTTCCTGGGGCTCCTTAGGAGCTGTTTTTCCCACCCAGTCTCAGTTAAAATTGTGATTTCTTAGTGTTTCTCCTGTAAATGCACAGCTCTGTAATATCTGCAAGGTCATTGGAGAAGTCATCCTGGTCTTGTGACCACAAATAACCAACTGAAAGTACTGCTTAGAGAAGGGATTCAATAGGCTTGAGCGGCTCGGGTGCTGTTTAAGGGAAAAAAAAACCATCTTCACGATTCCCAGCTGTCCCAGTCCTTGGCAACTCCAGACTCGTGGGGTTTCTTTCAAGAAGCACCTGTTTGCATTGTAGCCAGAATTTGTAGCAAATTATTTCCACACAGTTGGAAATAACATCAAATTGGCTCTTTTACCAGGCATGCTGGACGGGCGCATTTGGGTTTCAGAGATGTTTGTGTGTTCTTGTAGTGTGAAAATGCCTTTATTTAAAACAAATACATTTTCCAGCTCATTATCCCACAGTGTGAAGCCCAATTCTGTTAAAAATAATTACAATGGCTGAATTATTTTGCTGAGAGAAACAGGTATCCACACAGCACTCTAAATCCAAACTTTTTGTCTCCCACAGGCTTTGATATACCATTTCAGGATGTTGTGGCTTGAAAGTTTGAGGGATATTCTTCTCATCTTGTTGCCATCATGGTCTTTGATGAAATGATAATGAAAACCATTTATAAAACCATACATATTTCACAGCCTTCTTAGACTCCATAAAAAGGAGACTCTTCTATTCTTATTTTTCTTTCTTAAAAATGTCGAAACTCATTAGGTACTGTCAACCTACTGGAAGGAAAAGAAAGGGTTGATGTTAATACTTATATGCATTTTAAAAAATATGATTTGCTCTGGAAAAGTAAGGATAAAAAACTGAAAAAGACAACTTTTGAGATAAAAAAAATTTCATTTCTCACAAAAGTCTGAGAACTTTAGGACCAGGAATGAACATTTGTATCCTGGAGGGTCCAACCTCTTATTCTTGCTCCATATTGACCTCTATGGAGACCTTCCAAAGTCTGTTTGCAAGGCTCGTTCTTCTCTCCCTCTTTAATGAAAAGAATTAACTCTGGACATTAACTTTGTCCTTGTGAGGAAGAAAGGCCCGAATGCTCTGTTACCAGAAACGTTTCCACACTGGGTCCGAACACTCATGCTGTTCAAACACATAAGGTTTATCTTAATTCTCAATAAACGTTTTAAGGTTAAAACATTCACATTATCTAAGGAGATTGGAAAATTCCTCCAGGCTAATAGAATTTTTGCAGTGCAAAGCTTTGGCACGCAGCCGAACTGATTTATGACTTTATTGACTCTCCCACTGTGCAGAGAGACATTCCAGTCCCTATGAGTACAGTTCAGAGGCTCCCAGTGCTGGTCCTTGCATGGTGTAGCACTGAGGTGCTGGGGATACTGTAGTTTATACACACTTCTTAGTGATTCATGTTACACTGAAAACACTAAGAACTGTAAGAAGTTCTGAAATTAAATTTTTTTCTCTCTGCTTCTTTTTTTTCTATCTTAAAATTTCTTCATTCTTTGAAAATTTCATAGATATATATACAACATATTTTACTCCTATTCTGTTCTTTCCCCTCCAACCTCCTTTGACCCTTTTCCCAAAATACCTCCTTTTATTTGTATTTATTTTTTATGATTCACTGAAACACGTTGCTGCTGCCTATTTAGTGCTGCCAGGTCATTTACTGGGGAATAGGTAACTCGCCAGTGGCTATTCCTCAAAGAAAAGTGACTCTTTAGCAGGAACCAACTACCGGTACTTACAAAGGATTGGGGCCTGATGACTCTCTGCTTCCCTTCATCCTGGAGTGCTGACTGGCTTGATCCTGTGCAGGTAACCACAGCTTCTGTGACTTCATGTGTGCAGCAGCCATGTCCCATCCAGCAGCACACAGCACCCTTTCTCGTCCCCTGTTCTATCACTTTCTGTCCCTCTTCTGCAACGTTCCCCATGCCTGGTGTCGACACAGATGTCCCATCTACAGTTAAGTTATTTATCAAAACTTCCATGTTTTAGTATCCTTTTCATATGCAATGTTTATTAATATTCTGGAGCTTCATGGGAAAAAATAGCTAGTTTTCGTGTGAAGAACTTTGTAGTAAATTTCTCGTATACAAGTTACGTTTGTAAGGCACGTTACCTGTAGTGATGAGAAAAGTATTTTAAATCGTACAAGTGTAAAGACATAGGACATAAGAGGACAGAGCGGTAAGAGTAAGAAATGCATGACCAGTCTCACACTGGCCGCAGGGGTTTCTAGCAGGGTTACTAGTCTAGTCTAGTTTTTACGATCACAGTTTCTTTTTTTTAAGCATACCAATGATTTCAGAAGACTTGCCTGAGGAACACAGCTGGAGAGTAGAGGACTTTTTTTTTTTTTTTTTAATGTTGATAGGAACTCAGACATAGTGAAAACATTTCCAAGATTTATATTTAAAAACACACATTATATGTTCTTTTTAAAAAGTCTGTTATAGAAATATTCGAGTTTCTGTCTATTGCTCCATTTTTCTGTTCTATTTCAGATAAAATAACAAGTCTAGGTACCTTTGTATATACTATATGGGACTATACCAAGGGAGGTTGGTACACAAGAAAGAACAGAATGAACATCCTATCTTTGAGTGAAAATTTAGAAAGGACATCCTGGTGATCTTACACTGTAGCTTAAGTACCAGAACCAACCATCCAACCAACCCACCCACCCACCAACCCACCCACCCACCCACCAACCCCCCCACCCACCCACCAACCCACCCACCCACCCACCAACCCCCCCACCCACCCACCAACCAACCCACCCACACCAACCAACCCACCCACCCATCAACCAACCCACCCACCCACCAACCCACCCACCCACCCATCAACCATCCAATTCACCCACCAACCAACCAAGCAAACAAACAACCAACCCACCCACCCACCAACCCACCCACCCACCCATCAACCATCCAATTCACCCACCAACCAACCAACCCACCCACCCACCCACCAACCAACTCACCCACCCACCCACCAACCAACCCACCCACCCACCATCCAACCCACCACCCATCAACCATCCAATTCACCCACCAACCAACCAAGCAAACAACCAACCAAGCAAACAAACAACAAACAACCAACCAACCAAACAAACAACCAACCAATCAAACAACCAACCAACCAAACAACAACCAAACAAACCAACCAACCAAACAAACAACCAACCAATCAAACAACCAACCAATCAAACAAACAAGCAGGAAAAGGTAGGAACTGGGGTGGCAGCTCACACAATAAACTTCATTAAAGTGCTGACTTTGCAAGCATGAGAACCTGTTCATCCCAGACTCCAAAGAATAAGCTGTGTATGGTGGTGTTTGATTATAATCATACCCTTGAAGAGGTGGGTATAGGCCAGTTCCTAGTATTCATTGGCCAGTCCAGCCAAGCTTAGCCTAACGGTGTGAGCAACAAGTCCCAGTAAGAGAGCCTGCTTCAAAACACAGGTGGGTAAGCTCCTGAGCACCAACACCAAGGTTGACTTTGCTCTCTATACATAAGCACACACATGTGTATGTATATGTACACAAACACACACCTTAACACAAGCATATTCCCACACATATACTCCAGGGGGTCTATTCTGAGTGAGTGGTTCAGCTAAACAGATGAAAGAGAAAAATCAACTGTTTTAATCTCATAATTACTATCATGGGGAAACAGAAATATCTCAGGTTGCTTCTAATTAAGTAGTTACCAGGCTGGCTGCTTCCTTCAAGGAGCATAATTCTTATGCTAGATAGGTTTTTTTTTTTTTTTTTCAACTTGACACAAGCCTAGGTCATCTGAAAAGAGGGAGGTTTGTCTAAAAGAATGCCTCCATCAGACTGGACAATAAGTAAGTCTGTGGAGGCATTTTCTTGATTAATAATTGATGTAGGATTAATGATGGATGCGGCTGCTGAGAACTGGGCAATGGTGGCAGGAGCTGTTAACTCATTCCTTTTTGTTGAGGTGTTAGTGACAGAGCAGCTTGAACGTAGCACAGAAGTAAGCATAATGCATCGACGTAGCTTCTTAGTAAACAATGCCACTAAGGGCAGACAGTCTTAGGCTATGTAAGAAAGCAAATGAGCAAGCTATTAAGCAGTGTTTTCTCATGACTGTTGCTTCAGTTCGTGTGTCCAGGTTCTGGTCCAGGTTGAGTTCCCACCTGGGGCTTCCTTCAGTGACAGGCTGTGATCAGAACATGTAAGCCAAATAAACCCTTCTTCCTCAAGTTCCTTTTGATCATCTTATTTATCACAGCAATTGAAACCTGAGCAAGAAGCTCCTCCATGAAGCACAAGTCTTTTCCTTGCTTTCTTATGTACATAGCATTCTTCACAGTTAAGGAAAATTTAAACAGAGATTTGTTGGGGTTTATGCAGAAACAGTATTTATGAAACTGGATTGTCTCCAGGGAATAATACTGGCAGAATCCAGAGCTTGCTCCTCTGATAGGTGTGAGGGCAACTTGATGCAGGATAATTGAGTCAAGTGCATGTAAAGAGGTCAGGGTTATATTCCTGAAACTTTCTTCCTATGCTCATATTTTATAGAGTGAGAAGAGGAAAATGTGTTGGACTATGGCTATAAGCCTACATACCAAGTTCCTCCTGGACAGTTGATGCCTTCGTCTCAGGCCTGGAGATCAAAGGAGCAAGAGGCAAGCATTTCCTACTTCTCTAAGTAAGCAAGCAAATTCTTATATTTCTTTTTGAGAAACTGGCTGGTTTATGGACAAGGGAAGGGGTATAAAATTCAAGAGAAAGAAGCAAAAAAATAGCCACTCTAGTTCCTGCTATTCTTGGTGTGGTATGAGCTCTGATGGTCATGGTCTCTTCTCATCCTCCTCTTCTAGGTTAAGGAAAGGACACAATGAGGTATTTTGCAATAACAATTAGACCTAGGAGGTCATAAAAAAGTCTGCCTTAAGTACTATTTCTGGTGACAGATTAACAAAATACTGTGTTTAGGACTCTCTGCTATGTCTACTCTTTTTTCCTCATGTTTGTTAATGAAGGACTTTACCTGTGGGCTACAGTTAGTTAACCAATTAACTGAGAATTACTTACCAAGAATTAACAGGGCTTTGCAGTCCAAAGATAGACAAGCCTTGAGGGCAGGAAATGAATAATTTAATTACTTTGGAAATTAGAAAGGCTTTGTGGATTTTTCTGATGTCTTCTGGGATTTTGATATCTATTCAATCAGGATCCTGTCCTGGCTCTGCTGCCATGCCTAGACTAGTTGCTGGTAATGACACATGAGTGCTATGCCAATGAAGCAAGAACTTTTGCTGCTGTTTTCTAAAACCCATTGTGTAGGGTTAATACCTTTAAAATAGGGCTGATACTGGCCGTGTTACAGTGCAATTATTCCCAGTGACTTTAAACTTGTATATAACTGCATTTGTATAATTTGTATAAGGCCTTTTCTTACAATATACATGGCCTATAAGCATTGAAATTTTGTCATTTATTAGCACATCTAAAGCTCACAAAAGACATATACACACACACAAATGGACACAATAGGAGTATAAACAACTTTAGTGCTTTAAGAGACATTTAATAATGTCATCCTTTATAGTCTTAAGACATTGACTGTGCAAGCAAGCATGAAATCCTGTGTTTGTAGTTTGTCTCAGCATCAGAATATATTAAAATATTAGCATAAATATTGTTTCAGACTCCAAGGATCTGGACCACAGCCCATGGGCTACAAAGGCTAGGCTGCCATCTTTGAAGGTAAAAGGCTTCTGAATAGCACATCCAGGCCAAAAAAGCTACTGAGAACTAGTCAATAATTGCAGAAGCCTTTGACTAGAATCTTGTTTCTGAGGTGTTAATGACAGAGTATCCTGGTGATATGGCACAGAGGTAAACATAATGCATTGTTATAGCTCCTTAGTCAGCCAAAGCTCCTTAGGGAATGGGTTGTTCTCCCCTGCAGTAGATATCATTCTCTAAAGTGCAAAACTTTAGTTACTACAAGTGTTTAGTTACTACAAGTGTTCATAGCTAATTTGCTTTATAGTGTGATAATATTATGTGATAAACCTTACATGTTTATAGCATGTCTAGCTTAATGACATCTTGACAAGCATGACCTCTGACCTCATATCAGTTGGATGCTATTACCTAGATTTCCAAATCCCTTCTTTCCCAGATTGATGGTAGGAGTATAATTTTTCTAACCTATTAAACTTTGGGTATAAGAGTCACTCCTTACATACAGAGCTATGAGCCACAATAATTCTTGATACCTGCAGGTAGATGTCTTACAAGCACATGCACAAATCATTGCCTTTTTCCCTGTGTGTGGATGAAATACCCGTAACTCCAACTAAGAGAAGTGCTTGCACTATGGGACATTTTCTCCTTCAGCCCCAGCTCAAGCATCACCAAGACTTGCTGTGTCTTCTCCAAAGCCGTTCTCCCACTGCTCCCTTCTTCCCACTGCTCTGCCAATGCCTTGTTCTAGCTTGGTCAACTTCTGCTCTCAGAGTCTCAGGTTCCAGTCCATACTCTGAGTTGTTTATCTGTTTCTTTTTGTATATCAGATATGAATTGCTGGTTAAAGACACAAAATGAAGATCTGCTTCTTTCTTGATGTTACCTGCCATGTAGCTACCAAATCTTGTTGGATATCATGATTTCCCTCAGACCTCTGGTGAAGCCCAAGATCCTGAAACTAAGGGCCAAGTTCCAGCACCAGAACCACATGTCAAAATGAAGTGCAACTACCAGAGTGTGGGGATGATTAGCTCATGCGGGTATGGGTTCCTATTGGGCGGTTGTGGTTTCCGCTCTCCGCCCAGGCGGGGAGATCTCACTCAGTCTGAGGTCCCGTTGGGGCACAGGGCTCTTGAGTGGGGTTCTCCAGGCTGACGGCTGACTGGGAGCCGGTGGTCTGTCCGTGGGCTTCCAGTTGCCACTGGAAACCATGGAAGAACAGACACTGGGGGCTATGGGCTGGCCCGCAGCCGAGAGGAATGAGGGAGAGGAAAGCCCTGACAGCACCCAGCAGGAGCTTGGCAGGGTCTGCTAGCTTTCTTGAATTGGCGGCCTCCATGGTGGGAACATAGAAAGGTCCTCAGGTGGGAGATTAGGCGCAGCGGCTGTACGACAATGGCTCATTAAAGGCCTTCTCCAAGGTTCCCCATGGCGGGGGGGGGGGGGCGGGGGGGGCGGGGGGGTGTAAAGACATGAGAAAGTCCATGGTTCCAAAAGGGTTTATTTTTATTTCGGATGGTAGATGGATCTGGATGTAACCCCCCCCCCCCAAAAAAAAAACAAAACCAAAAAACCTCAGGGCAGACTTGAGCTAAATAGGGAGGGAGGATGGAGGAGGGTCTAAGAAGGAATGCTTAATTGGCTACGCCTTCTGGCCTTTAGGTATCTCATTAATATTGAAATCTCTCAAGGCCCTGAGACCTGTAGTCATGCTCTCTACCTGTGGAGGGGCTGGTAGTGGCTTTGCCCTACATGACTGAACTGCGCAGACCAATGGCATGTCAGGAGCCTGGAGTCTGGGGGTGGCTGAACACCTGCCATTGTCCATTAGAGTTCAGGGTTTGAGAACTGTGCCCAACCAGAAACCAAGCTATCCTTTCATGGTCCCACATCTCCTCCCCTTTTCTTTTTAAAAAAGGAGGGGGTGTCACTGGAGTGACTGTGTCATTTGTAGTGAAAATTTTGGATGAGGAAGTCAAAAGAAAACACTATACAGGCTGTAGGGGTAGCACAATTAAGTCACAGAGTAAGGGGAGTTGAGGGTGGGGGTTGGGAAGGCAAGGGATCATTGAGCCAATTAATTACAGGTTGTATAGTTTGAGGGTAATAACATTTGGTTAATCTAGATAGACATGTTTTCCTTACTAACATGTAACTTTTAGCTATTTAACTTTGGTAAGAGAGTTCATCCAGTAGTTGGAAGGTCTAGATCTGTCTTCTGTAGGACTCAGTGTGTGTCTCTGGGTCTCAATGAATGTCTCTGGATCTTGGCGTGTGTCTCTGGAGTCTTCAGTCATTCGAGGTGGCTGGAAGAAGGCAGCTTGGTATCCTAGGCAGGTTCCAGGAGATGGCGTTGTCTCTGCTGGATTTGTGGGAACACCTGTAGGATAGTCACAACAGGGGACCTTTTTTCCCCATGGTTCCAGCTACCAAATCCTGTTGGATATCATGATTTCCTTAGACCTCTGGTGAAGCCCAAGATCCTGAAACAAGGGCCAAGTTCCAGCACTAGAATCACATGTCAAAATGAAGTGCAACTGTTGAAAAACACAGAGCATGGAGAAGATTCAAAGACCAGAATCTGTTGCCTAGCTACAGGGTCTCTACGGGGCAGAGCGGGATGGTGAGTGTCAGTGGCCCAAAGAAACACACCTGGCTGGGAGTCTTGTTGAGCAGGAACTCAACTTTAATGTAACAACCTCTGTTTATAAACTCATAGGGAGGAAGGGTTTTGGAAGGGTGAGATGACATAGAGGGCAGGGAAGGGTGATTGAGGGTATGGGTGGACTGACATGGCCAATGACAAAGCTCTATATCAGCAACAGCTGAGCAGAGGCAGGGCTAAACAGGTTCTGTTGAGTCACTCTGGGACGGAAGTGACTAAGACAGGTCTCAAAACTTGAGCCTGGCTCGGGTTTGTCCACAAGGCCCAAACCAGGGCCAAAATGGGACCCAACAAAATATGGTGGCAGTTCTAAAATACCTATGTAATGCACATGGCCCAGGACCTAGCAATGAAAGAGCCTTTAACATTCATTCTCAGTGAGTCTCAAATCTGCCCATGTGGATGCACCAACAGGGGCCTAAAGAAGAAGTTTATACAAAGGGTAGGTTGTTAGTGAAAAGTGATAGAACCTCAAACAGGTGAGGCCAAGCTTTGGAAAGAAAGTCAGAAGATAAATGCAGCAATAAATATATGGTTGATAAGTACTTTGTTTTGCAATTTATTTTGTTATAGGATTAAAGGACAATCAAGAAGATTGGATAAACCACAGCTAAGCATCCTTAAATAGGAAACATATATTCGAACTGTGTGCTTAGGACCAGCTCTTCTCAGCTGGGGACAGAGGTGAGGAAAGGATGCCAACTTTTAGAAAGACCCCATGAAGCATTACGGCCCTGTTCTACACTCTCCTGCCATGGCCAAGGTACACTATGTGGTTCTGTTATAAGGAGGCCCTGTTACTCAGGCAGAGACTAAGTGGCTTTTGGCAAGAACAAATAATCCAAAGCTACTGTTGCAGGCAATTAGGAGCCTCAGGAAGCCCATGAGTAGAAGAATTTATTCCAAATAGTTACATAATAGACAATGAGCCTCACACAGTGTTCCAAATCCTGCTTAAGTCTTCCTTTGACACCACCAAAGGAGGAGCGGACAGATGGAGGCAATAGAGACCTTGTTTGCCATTTTCATCCACTGTTATGGCACAGGATGGAGTTATAAACAACAGATGAAAGACTTAAACATCTCAGAAGTTCACAGAGGAAATGTGCAATTGTGATACAGATGCTTTTGATACACTTAGGACCGATCTTACCACTTAGCACATAGATGATCTTTTTTTTGGTGCAATCTGAAGAGAGACGTTTGAGCAAAATGTCATAAAGTAAACTGGATCTGGGGTAGAGGCTGCATGGCCAATTTATAAATCTCTTTAAAAAAACAAACCCAAGGAGTGTTTGTCTCCATCTGCTCTGAGCTCTACACCTGAAGTTGGGATCTGAGCCTGAAGCCTGCCAACATTTACATGCTGATTAATCCTATAAAACTTGGTAGAGTCATTCCACTACAACACCTGGAATAATTGTATAGTTGCTGGCAAAAGAGAGCAGAAGGTACTGTTAAAACTGCCAATCACCACGTAGTTAATAGTTCCCCAGACACTGCGCTAAATAGTAGAGCCCTGACCTTTTTCTGTATTCACGACCCACTTTCTTTGTATTCTTCTTCTCTGATTTGATTGTTTGTTGCTACATTTAACAACAACAAAAAGAAGCAAGCCACCCACACCAAAATCCTCTCTTCATCCATTAAAATTAAGCATTGATAATAACAGAGGCTGAGGGAAGACTCAAGCAGCTGAATCCTGAAGTGTAGAAGGAAACTTAGAGCCAGCTCTCTCATCAGCGGAGGGGGCTGCTGGTTCCTCGCTTTGGGCCCGGCCCTACTCATGATGCACCCTACCCTAGGAACAGTTATTTCTGCGTATGATGTTAAACTGTTGTTCTAAAGCTCCTTTGGAGTTTTTAAAAATTTACTTTATTATTAGTGTCCTATATTGATTCTGAACGGCAAGAGAACAAGAATCATTGTCTTATTTTCCTATTTTATCAATGACCAAACCAAGATATGGAAAAGAAAAAAAAAAAAAAACCTTAAGTTTTCATGGTTCACTCATCCTGGCAGAAAATACCCTCTTATGAAAGGCTGAGCCAAAGGGGCCATGACTCCAGGGTGCGCTGAGACAGTGAGGGCTCTGGGAGATGCTTATTCCTATGGTTCATGATGGATGTGTGTAATGGTCAACCTTGGTTGTCTATCTGACATGTTCAGGAAGAGGAACCTCTATTGAGGAAATGACTCTATCCAATTAGTCTGTGTGCATGAAAGGGGCTAAATAATTATCTATAGTTTTTTCTGGTTGAATGAACTTTTCTATTATCTGATTCAATAATTTGTAGTTATTTTAAATAATCAAGTTCATCTTGTCTTCTTAACCACAGAGAAACAAATGAGGCCCTGGTGTACAGAAGTAAATGGTGCAGTGTGATCTGCTTGAGCTTCCATAGTTCTTAAGCTTTGAAACCTTCTGTCAGAACTTGTGTAAATCACAAATGGCACCTGTACATGTTTGTATTAACACACGTTAGCTTATCATTGTATAATTCACTCAACTGGCACATTTTCTAAATCTGTAAACTATGTTTTATGCAATAGGTTATATATCAAGTGCTAATAATTTAACACCTCTGCAAAAATTATTTGTCCTTTAAAAATGAAGATGTTTTGAAAAGTTAGCAAATGGATGATAGGATCTCTTATACTAGTGAGATAGCCTTGAAATTATTGTGTTTTAAGATTAAAGCAATTAAAACAAATGAGAATGAGTGAAAGATATTTTTATTATAAATCTTTATTTTAAACATTCTCACTGATAGTTATTTCTCCATTGCTAGTGAAATGAGTCAATTTAAGCCAAATTAGATGATATTAAACACAGGTTTATTGAGAAGTTGCACTAAGAAGGCAAGCTCACTGGCACCAAGGGCCAAGGTCAGGGAAGTCACCATGGGGAAAGGAGGGGGTGGGGAGAGAAAGACAAAGACAACGAGCCTATACACACAAGAGAGAAGAGGAGAACAAGAGAGGAATGATCAAAATGTCTGGATTATATAGGGAGGAGCCTCTGGTGGAAGGGCAGCCCAGCTCCTTGGCTGGACTGAGAGATGCTGTAACAATTTGGAAGCCAGGTCTGCTTTGGCATGTAAAATCTTCACCTCAGTCCCTTGTCCTGGTCTGAAACCAAAACATTTCCTAAACCTCAGTCTTCTAAATATTTGAACATAACATTATTGTTCTCCAAAGAAAGGTTATATATTCATGGTGTGAAATTTTAAGGTATAAGACAAACAGAAAAGGAACTGAAATTATCCAAGATAGGTAGAAATGTCTCTTTTTCAGGAAAATAAATGATCCAACATGGCAGTAAACAAAAATTTAAAAGTATGAATGTCCAAGGATACATAGATGGTATAGAGGATGACAGAAGAGATGCCAACAAAGAGTTGGAAGTCAAGAAACAGAAGGCCTTGTGGTAAACACCTGAGAGAATTGAAATCTATAAGGGAGGATTTCAAAAAAGCTGATATTGTGAGCTTCCAAATTCAGTGTCACAGCATATAAAATATTCAATAACTTGGCCCAGGGATCAGCTGAAAAATGGAAAAAAATCACTTTAAAGTCTATATACGGAACACTTAGGTTTTCAAGGTCTCTCATTCCAGGAGAAGAAACCTTTTTGTGAAAGGATGAATGAAAGGGGTCACGACTCCAGGATATACTGAGACAGCGAGGGCTCTGGGGCATCCTTATTACTACTTTCCAAGTGGCCTGTGTATGATGGCTAATTTTAGTTGTCAACTTAACATATCTTGGAAGAGGGAACCTTAATTGACAAAATGCTTTCATCTGATTGGTCTGTGGGCATGAATGTGGGGCATATTATTAACTGATACAGGAGGGCTAAGTCATCTGTGAGCTTTTAACACTCCCTAGGCAGTTGGTCTAAGGCTGTATTAGAAAGCTGACTGAGCACAAGCCACAGGGAGAAACCCAATAAGCACTGTTCCTTTGTTGGTTTCTGCTTCAAGCTCCTGCTTTGGGTTCCTGCCTTGGCTCCCTTCAACATGGACTATGATGTGGAAGTTAACCATTGTTTTTAATAGCAACAGAGAAGTAAACTGGGACAATGTGTCAGGTCTTGAGATAATATTTGTGGCATCTCATCCTAACCATATCTTCTCTTCCCATGGAAACCAATAGTACCCAATGGATGAATTATAACTACTTACCTATGCTTCAAGACCAAGAGGAAGTAATCCACTGGGATCTCCCCATTTCCAATGTGACATAATAGCCACGGGTAAATGATTGACTCCATATGTCCAAATGTTCCCTCATGGACTCTACTAAAGTCAAACCTAAGTGTGGGCTTTTAAAGCCATTTAGTCTTTGCTCTTAAGTCATTGTCTTCTCCCTAAATTAGGAAGGGAGCTGGACTGCCATCATTAGATAGTTGAAACTGAGATAGGCAACAAGGTATTATTAGTTGAATTCTTAAATACCAAACGCTTGCATCTTAATCAAAATGATAAAATCCCTCTTCTCTGCTGACTGCTGACTTATTGACCACAATCATGTGTCCTCTAGGGAAAAATCCAAGAATAAGAATCATGTTCTAAATATTGATATATGTAAATCTCCCAAAAGAAATAAACAGATCCTGCCTGTTTACCTATGGTAATACCCACGGAGCAATAACATTTTCCATGCAAAAAGTTTCTAACTACCTCTTTGCCTCATTCTTGTAAAGAAATGTGCAATCACATGCCTTTCTGACTAGGGAAACAGGTAGGCTAATTGCAGATCTTTACCTATGCTTCCTTTCCTGTAAATACAATTCCCAAGTCTCATTCCTAGCAGACCACCTGCTGACCCCTACATCCATATCCAATGAATAGTATGGGTCTTCCCTTTTTATCTTCCCTTCTCCTACTCATTGCTTTATCCCAATCTCCTACTTTAGCTGGCACTCCCTGGGAACCCTCAGGCCTCTCTAGCCAGGGAAGCAGGAGGGCTAACTGCAGATTTTTACATCTCCCTCCAATCCTCTATTCTCATCACCAGGTCTGTAGCTTTTGGGCCTTTCTGTACTCTCTGCCTGCATTTTCAGGGAATAAGTTGATCCTTTTGGAATACCTTGCTTTCATCCCTCCAGTGGATCTCCCCAGATGAATGCCATCTGAGCCTATCTTCATTTCTAAATGTCAGCTCCTCAAATAGTGATCCTCTAGTGGCCACACCAATCAAGATCCCAGAGGAATTTTCTATCAGGCAACATACAGCTAAAAACACTCTCCTAAAAACAAGAGAAAGAAACAGAAAACATGAAATAAAACACCCACCCAACAAAGACAAGACCATCTTTCAGCACCTAGAATTCAAATCTTCCCATACCTAGGCACCTAGACACGAGCATAAAAGCACAACCAACAACAGTCAGGACATCATGACTTCACTGAGCCCAACATATGTACTTCAACATAGTTGAAGTAAAAGACCATAAAATAGCCTCATACATATGATTGAGATTCTTAAGTAGAGAATGACTAAATCCCTTAAAGAAATCTATGAAAACATACAGTGGAAGGAAAAGAATAAAAAAGCTCCAGATCTGAAAGTGGGAATAGATTCAATAAACCTAAACAGGGAATTCTAGAAATGAAAAATTTAGAAATTCAAATAGGTTAGCCTCACTAACAGACTGCAAGAGATGGAAGAGAGAATCTCAGCCATTGCAGAGATTAGAGAATAAATGGACACCCCAGTCAAAGAAAATGTGAAATCTAAAGTCTTCAGGCACAAAACAGCTAGAAAAACCTGGGACACTATGAAAGGAAAAAAAAAATAGGAATAGAGGAAAGAGAAGAAACTTGGGTTAAGAATACAGAAAATATTTTCAACGAAATCATAGATGAAAATTCCCCCAATTCAAAGAAGGAGATGCCTATAAAAGTACAAGAAGTGTGGGAATAAAAATTAAAGAAATATCTTGACATGCAGGAAATATGTACATGGTCAGCAAAGGACCACCTAAAATTAGCCATAATAATAACATCAAGCCCCTCCAAGGGCAGAGTGACCAGAAATAAGAACAGAAAAACAGGATATGTAAGGACATGTCCAAACAGTCTAAACATGCCCAGATGAGTAATGGGCCATCTGGTGTTTTGCTGTCTTCCTTTCTCATTGGAAGGCCCAAGTTTCCATAGTTAAAAAAATGACTATACATCCTGCCACCCAGATCCTGCCGATAACTGCTCACACAAATTGTTAATGTTTAAACTGTCCAATCAATATGTAACCACACCAAACCTTTGCCCCCTCCCCAGCCTTTCCCTATATAAACCCTGAGCTTTTTAGGGTCTGGGTCGAATTCTCTGCCTCCTGCATGAGGTATGATTCGACCCGTGGGCCCACGACAATAAACTGCCTTTGCTGATTGCAGCCAGACGGTCTCTCGTGTGTCTGTGGTGCATGCCGATCCGGACTTGAGTGAGGGTATCCCTTCGGGGGTCCTAACAGAAGCATACAGAACACCAAAGAGATTCAACCAGAAAAGAAAGTCCTCTATGTACATAATAAAAAGATACTAAACATACAGAAAAAAACATATATTAAAAGCTACAAGGGGAAAAACCAAGTAAATATAAAGACAGACCTATTACAATAACACCTGACTTCTCAGTGGATCTACTAAAATCCAAAAGAGCCTAGGCAGATGTTCTAAAGACTGTAAATGACCAAAGATGGCATCCAAGACTATTATACCCATCAAAACTTTCAATCACAATAGATGGAGAAAATAAGACATTTCATGATAAAATCAAATTTAAGCAATATACATCTACATATCTAGCCTTACAGAATGTCCTAGAAAGAAAATTTTAACCTAAAGAAATTAAATACACCAAAGAAAATTCAGAGAATAAATGATCGCAGACCAGGAGATCAAAAGCACACACATTACTACCACCACCACTACCACTATCACCATCACTACCACCATCATAACAAAACAGATGACAACAAAGTAACAGGAATCAACAAACACAGCTCATCGATAGCTCTCAATATCAATAGTATCATTTCCCCCATTAAAAAGATATAAATTAACAGAAGGGATTAGAAAACAAGATCCATACTTCTGCTGCATCCAAGAAACACAAATTAATATTAAATATAGACATATCAGGAGAAAAGGTTGGAAAAAGTATTTCAAGAAAAGGAACCCAGGAAGCAAGCAAGTATAGCCATTTTAATAGCTAACAAAGTAGACTTCAAACCAAAACTAATCTGATGAGATAGTGAAGGACACACTCATCAAGGAAAAATATAACAAAAGGACATTGCAATTCTTAACATCAACATAAATTGAGAGAAATCTGAAGCAATTTCACTAAAATCAGGAACAAGATAAGGTTGTCCATTGTCTGTATACCTATTCAATATAGCACTTTAGGTCTTATCTAGAGCAATAAGACAACTAAAAGAGATCAAGGAGATACAAATTGGAAAAGAAGAAGTCAAAGTCTTTATTTTCAGATGGTTTGTTACATAGATGAGCCTAAAAATTCCACTTGGAAACTTTTACAGGTTATAAACACTTTCAGCAAAGTAGCAGGATACATAATTAACTCATAACAAATCAATAGCTTTTCTATATACAAATGAGAAAAGGACAGTGAAAGAAATCAGGGAAGTAACACTTTTCACAATAGCCTCAAGTAATATAAAGTATTTTGGGATAATTCTAACCAAGCAAGTGAAAGACTTCTATGATAAAAATTTCAATATACTGAAGAAACAAATTGAAAAAGACATCAGAAGATGGAAAGATTCCCTCATGCTCATGAATTGGTAAGATTAATATAGTAATAATGATCATCCTACCAAAAGCAATATACAGATTTAGTGCAATATCCATCAAAATTCCAATGCAATTCTTCATAGACTTTCAAAAGGCAATTTTCAGCTTCATATGGCAACACAAAATCCTAGGATAGCTAAAACAATCCTGTGCAATAAAAGAACTTCCAAAGGCATCACCACCCCAGATTTCAGGTTGTGCTACAGAGCTATAGAAATAAAAATAACATAGTATTGGAACAAAAACAGACATATTGAACAATGGAATCAAATTGAAGACCCAGACATAAATTAACACACTTTTGGAAACCTGATTTTTTTTTTTTATAAAGAAGCAAGAAATACACACTGGAAAAAGATAGCGTCTTCAACAAATGATGATTTCAAAACTGGATAGCTGCATGTAGACGAATCCAGATAGATCCAAACTTATCACTCAGCACAAAATTCAACTCCAAATGGAACAAAGACCTCAACAGAAAACTAGATATATTGAAACCTGGTAGAAGAGAAAGTGAAGGATAGCCTTGAACTCACTGAAACAAGAAAATAATTTGTGAACAGAACACCATTAACACAGGCACTAAGATCAATAATTAATAAAAAGGATCCTACAAACCTGAAAACTTCTGTACTGAAAGGACACTGTCATTCAATCAAAGTGGCAGCCTACAGAGTGGGAAAAGATTTTTATCAACTACATTCAGTAAAGGACTAATATCCAAAATATAAAGAACTCACAAAGCTAGATACAGGGAAACAAAGACCATAATTAAAAGTGGTACACTTCTAAACAGAGAATTATCAAAGTAGGAAATTCAAATGTCTAAGAAGCATATAATATGGAAATATTTAACATCCTTAGCCATTAGAGAAATGCAGATCAAAACTACTTTGATATTTTGCCTTATAATTATTAGAATGGCTAAGGTCAACCAACAATGACAACTCATGCTCAAGATCCAGCTATGTCACTGTTGGGAATATACCTAAAGGACACTTGATCCTACCAGAAGGACACTAGCTCTATTATTTCTATTCATTACTGCTCTATCCATAATGGTCAGAATTTGGAAAAAAACTAGATGACCTTCAACAAAAAAATGAATAAAAAATGTGTACATTTACACAATAGGATATAATTCAGATGTTAAAAAATGAAATCATGACATTTGCTGGTAAGTGCATGGAACTAGAAAAAAAAAATCATCCTAAGTGAAGTATCTCAGATCCAGAAATAATGATATGCATTTGCTTCTAGGTGGCTATTAGCTGTTTAGCCAATGATAACCAAGCTACAATCCATTAAAACACAGAAGTTAACTATGGAGTAAGGGGCTGCGGGTGGGGGTAGACAGACATCTTTATGAAAGGGAAATAGAATAGTTAGTTAAGGATGGATGGGAGTTACTGGAATGGGAAGATCAAGTGGGGAGGGAGGGAGGGAAGAAGGAGAAGAGGAAGGGGATACCAGGAGGAACATCTAAAATTAAAGGTCTTTTGATGGGTAGTATGAAAATCCAATATAAGATATTCCTTAAACATTTACATATAGGAAGAGGATCTAAACAAAGGAGATCTCCAATAGGCCAAATGAAGATTCTATTACCAGGATTGGGTTACTTCTAATTGAGACGTTGACCACTATCCCCCACCACCAAGCTGTTGCTAGATGTATATATTGCTTTCCACAAACTGATAGGAAGTCTTTTTTGCTGAAGACTCATACAAGTCATTGAACATGGAGCTGGTGTCTACATAGAGCCCTCACCCCTATGTTCTAGTGTCTTTGGCACAGGGAGGTTCTGCACATTACCAGAAGAGAAATGTAAACACTAATCCAGCTGCAGACCCACTGATTTACAAAGATATGCTAGGGTAGTGGTGGCATAAAGTTTATGGGAGTAACCAACTGACTTGACTGAAGGCTCACTTCATGAGATAATACATATACCCAACACTGCTTGGGTAATCAAGAACCTAAGACCAGATATGTAAGTGAACTAGGATAAAACCAAACTCTATTGTCCTAAAAAATAAAGTAGCATTAAAATAAGCTCTAATGACATTCTGCTATATTCATAGCTCAGTGCTCTGTTGAAACATCATCATCAGAGAAGCTTTCTCCTGCAGCAGATGGGAATATATAGATACATATAGATATTGATAGCAATAGAGATAGAGATAGAGATAGAGATAGAGATAGAGATAGAATAGAGATAGAGATAGAGATAGAGATAGAGATACAATCTCCACAACCAGACATTACACAGAGAGTGAGAGAGTCCTTAGAACACTCAGTCCTAAAAGGGATATGTCTCCACTTAGGGACTTAGAAAAGCAGAATATATAATATAATATAATATAATATAATATAATATAATATAATATAATATAATATAATAATAACAAGCTTGTTTCTTTAATGAGAAACAGAAGGGGTTGGATCTGGATAGGAGGAGACATCAGGGGAAACGGGAAGAGAAGAGGGAAGAAAATCTGTAGTAAGGTTATAGTACATGAAAGCAATTTATTTTCAATAAGAGAAAAAAAATAAAAAAACAAAAGTAGAGTCAAAGATACATGGCTTTTATGGAAATGTTCTAATAGACTAAAATAAGAAGAACAAAGAAGTGAAAAGATTTCAGAAAACAACCAATAACAAAACAAAACAAAAACCAATAACAAAACCGAGAACTGATTGATACAGGTACCCAAAACACCCCACTCCACATTTAATGTCATCAAAGACAAAATAAATGATTTTATAGTGTAAACATAGAATTCTCTAAAATGGCAATATTTAGGAATAGAATAAATGCTTTAAATTAAAATTATGGTAGTAAAATGTATTGGTTTTTGATTGTTTATATAAATTGCCACAAGTTAGGTGACTTGAAATGACATGAATTTATCTATTATATGTAGGTAACTGGAGGTCTGAAAAATGGTTTCAAAGGTGCTGGTTAGTTTCTTTCAACTCAACACCATCCAGAGTCTCCTGGGACGAAGCAACCTCAATTGAGGAATTGCCTCCATTAAACAGATGTATGGGCACGTCTGTGGGGCATTTTCTTGATTGCTAATTGATGTGCCAGATCCCAACCCACTGTGGACAGACTAAAAGATGAAATCAATGGAGAAAAATGTAGTTATGTGGGAAAGAATTCCAACTAACGTAAGTTCCAGAAATATAATATTGATAAAAGGGGTAGGACAAACTTACTTTAAAATGAATAAAAATGTTCTAAGAAAACATTTCTGAATAATGAGACTTGAATTTCTTGTTAATCTAGAAAGAAAACACACAGAATTTAGTCAAGAAAACAGTATTTTTTAAAAAGAATACTCAAACGGAGCCAGGTAATGGTAGCACACACCTTTATACTAGCACTCAGGAAGCAGAGGCAGGCAGACCTCTGTGAGTTTGAGGCAAGTTTGAGTGAGTTCCAGGACAGCCAGGGCTACTCAAAGAAATCAGTCTCAAAAAACCAAAAACCAACTAACAAAACAAAAAACGAAAAATTTTTGAAATTTAAAATTTTGAATTTAGTGTCTAGTATTGATCAGATTCTACCAGAATATTTGAAAACTTATCAGACACTATAAGACTAGGGTCTACAGAATGTGGAAAGTTTCCAGAGAGATGGAGAAGATGATATATAAATTACCTTTAGTAACAGCACAAACCCTCTAGTCTACAGCAATGTGGAAGCATGTACAAGAAGAAGTCATACATTCCCAAATTCTGAAAAACCCTGTTCCCAAATTCTGACCTTGGATAAGGTGTTAATCACTTGGAAGTTGTCAAAAAACATTTCATATCCATTCAGAGAACAAATTGTAGATCTAAAAATGTGGAAGAAATAAAATAAACAAATGAACAAAAAATCAATAAGAAAATGAAGAGTTTTAGTGTCCTTGAGCCTTGCTCTCTGTATCTCTCACTTCCTCCTAGGTAACTCCCCATCCTTTCCTGATCAAATGGCCTCTCTCAATGTTCTCAGACTAGTAGGAGAATCTAGATAAATTTACATCTCAGCTAAATATTGTTTCTAAAAGAAAAATCTGCATGCAAGTTTCATATATGGGTTTGTATTTGATTCTCAAATAGTCAATTCTCAAGCAAAATTCTTCAAAAGTCCTGGCTACTGGGATGTATAATATATAGATTCTTTCTGCTAATAATTTAATAAAATTTAGAAATTTCCAAGTCTGGGCTTTTGTTTTTCATTTCAACCACATGGCACAGTGAAAGTCTTTGATTCAATAGGCTGAATGAAGAGCAGGTCTTAGGGTATTGGTACTGATGAAAACATTTATCTCATGCTGCAGCTGGGACACTCACACAGTGGCCTTGACATCTCTGTGTATCCGTGGTGCTTAGTTCCACACTTTATCCTTGTTAGAATAAACCACTCTACTTTTCCTCAAAACAAAAACAAAAACACCCCAAACAAAAAACAAACAAACAAACAAACAAACAAACAAAACGTGGACTGGATTTTCGGATGGTGTGTTCTCACCGATATCTGTATGTGTACTGTGGAAGTACATTTGACAGGTCAGTCATAGCATCATCCTTAGGCAAATCTGATGGGTAACTTCAGCTTTAGTTTTCTCTACATTTGGATTGAAAATGTTGCCTTGGTCTTTGCTGTAGTTTAGATGTCGAATGTTTCCCAAAGTGTCATGTTTGTTTTTAAAAACTGAATCAAGGGCCTCAGGTATGTGAGAAAAGCTCTCCACCATGGAGTCATATTCCACCCACCCAGGTGTCGAAGTCTTAGTGTCTAGCACTAGAGGTGGCTGGGCCTTCAGAAAGTGATGTAATGTTACAGGAAGTGTGATTATTGGGGGATAGTGAGACCCTGCTCCTGTTGTTTTTCTATTTTTTTCATCTACTGTGGGATGGACAGCCTTTTCTGGCATGCATGCCTTACCATAATGCACTGTCCCACTATCGGACCAAAGCAGCAGAAAGAAGTGACCAAGGACCGAAACCGAAAGCCAAAATAAAGTTCATTTCTTTATCAATTGAATTGTCTCAGAAACTTCTTCTGGCAATAGAAAGGTAACAGTGTCTATTCTGTGGATAAAAGACGTCCTCTACCTATAAACCCTGTAGGATCAATCCGATTGAAAGTATTTGGATACAAAGAGAAGAAGAAATTGCTATAGTATTGAAGGGTGATATTTCGGTTCACTTGTGAGAATTCTAAATGACTCTAAATTTGTTAATCACTGTTGAAGCCTCAGACATTTTCCTGTTTCTCAGCAGTATCATACTGTGTAGGAACCCTGTTGATTTACTGGCTCACACCCAAGGGCCCCAAAAGTTAATTAACAGCTTTTGGAGGTGTATGTTTGACTTATTAAAGCCTTTCTAGAAAATTCAATACCATATTCTACATGGAAACACAGAACTACATGTGCCCAAGGGCTGTGTGACAGGCGGCTGCAAGTCATCACTCACATGACGACAGCGCCTTCCTCCTGTCATACCTCTGTTTCCATAGACTTCACTCAAACTCTTTCACATGAGCTTTTGAAGCTAAAAGTGAAATGAACACAACAGTTTTATGTTTGTTGTGTTTGCAGCTTGTGTTGTGTTTGCGCTGTATGAGGGAGCTCAGAGGTCAGAGCTGGGTGGCTTTGTTTATAGCTCTCTACTAGTTTTTTCTTTTTTAAAAAAGACAAGCCTGTCATGGAACTTAATGCTCACTGACTGGCTAGGCTGACTGTCCAGTCAGCTCCTATTTCCATCCTCAGAGTCAGTCTTTCAATTTCAAGAGTCTTTCTTCTTCTGGGCTTTCATCCCCTTTTAAATTCTCTTGTCATTTCTTCCTAGTTTCTCAGACTGTCCTGAAAGCACCAGGCATCCAAGAAAGAAAGCTGTGTGTCCTTAAAATCAGCCTCTGTCCTACTTGAAAACAAGATTAAAAATTTTGTTAACAGCGAGAAACCACAAAACAAACACACCCTTTGTTGCTAACACTGACCTTGTGTCAAAATCCATATTTAATGTTGTTTTTCTGTTTCTTGTGGGGAGATTTCCCCTCTTCTTTTTTCTTCCTTCATATGGAGAGTCTAGAATAATAAAAGTAGCCTTTCTCTGTTCCTTCCCTCACCCTTTGCCATGTTTACTCAGAGAAATGGGCATGCTAACTCAGTCCCTCCCTCTGCACTTCTCTTTTGTATCCATGCTTGGTTCAGTTTCCAAAAACAGACGCTGTGATGCTTGGAGGTAATTTTAATTCCGGAGAATAATAGGACTTTGTTTGTTGAATGAGAATTTTGAGAGATTGTTCTGTTATCCAGGGTTCTCTAGAGAAATAGAACAAATAGAATACACACACACACACAGACACACACACACACACACACACACACGCACACATTTACTAGACTGGCTTACATAATATGGTCTGGATAATCTAATAGCTATCTTCACACTGAAGAGAATGAGAGACCCAGTTCACTAGGCTGAGATCAATTATTATTAATAATAATTCATTATTTTATTTATTTACATCCCAAATGTTGTCCCCCTCCAGGATCCCCCCACAGAGTTCTTCCCCCATTCCCTTCACCTCTGAGAGGGTGCTCTCCCCCCAGCATCCCCTAGCCCTGGGGCATCAAGTCTCTACAAGGATTAAGAGTATCATCTCCTACTGAGGCCAGAAAAGGCTGTCCTCTTCTACATATGTGCCAGGGGCCTCAGACCAGCCTCTTTGGTTGGTGGCTTAATCTCTGGGAGCTCTCAGGAGTCCAGGTTAGTTGACACTTGTTTTTTCTATGGGTTGCCATCCACATCAGTTCCTTTAATCCTTCACCTAACTGTTCCACAGTGTCCATGTCCTCAGTCTAATGTTTGACTGTGAGTATCTGCATCTGTCTCAGTCAGCTGCTGGAAATCCTATTAGCAGACAGCCATGCTAGGCTCCTGACTGTAAGTACAAGACAGCATCAGTAATAATGTCAGGGTTTGGTGCTTGCCCATAGGATAGATCCCACGTTGGGCCAGTAATGAGTTCTTTAGCAGTCTCAGTCTGATGATGATGGTCAAGGATACTTGGAGAATCTCTCATCTTCAGTGCATGTTGGGAAGCTGAAGATGCCACATTCTGATGCCAGTGAAGAATGGCAGCAGTGGGGTGGGTACATTCAAAAGATGACACAGATGAAGATGGAGACAAATATCAAAGGTTAACATTGACTCTAGGTGAATAACTGTGCCCCTTCCTGTAAAACCTGCATTATCAAGCTCCAGGAAGCTATAACAATTTCATTTGCTGCCTCTCACATCCTACAGTGCAAGCATCTGGGTAGCTACTTCTGAAAGAAAGGGCTAGCTATGCGAAAACAATTCTAAAATTAGGGCAGGACCCAAGATCAGTATGGCAGAAAAGATGTGTGCTATTATTGTGAAGTAAAGGTAGATACCTCAGTCCACAAATAATTTTACAAGACAAGGAGTGACTGGTTTTATATTTATCTTCAGGGAATAATCCCATAAGTAAAACCTCAATGAACATGATAGAGCAAAAATATGCATAGCCCATAAAGCACAGGAAGAAGACGGAACCTCTGGCTTTCTATTCTAACAAACCATTTCCCTGTGCTGCATGCAGTCAGTAGAAAAGGATCAGAGACAGCATTTTAAAATACTGGAAATTCAACTGTTATGTGAAACCTGTGAGATGCATCCAATCAACACAAAATGATGGAGCAAGGACATCTGGGAGAAACGGGATGCTGAGAAGGCAAGTATCCCTAGGAACACAGCAAGCCAGCTACACTGGTATTGCTCTGTGCCGAAGCTTAGAGAACTGAGCTTTAAGGCCTCCGTACTAGCTGTAGCTCGAGATTGGTCTCAGGATTTCTTTCCACCTGAACCCACTATAGAGCTATCCTATTTAACAAATTGAGTTATGTAGTCCATGATTTCACAATTTTTGGTACTATTGACATCTGGTGTTCAATAATGGTTTTTGTGTAACTCTGTTCTGAGCATTCTGGGTAATTTAGTAACAAATCTGGCATCTGTGCCCTATGAGACCATTTACTACCTGCCCCCAGTTGGGAAAGTCAAAACTGTCTCTAAATCATATCCATTGTGCCCTAGGGATAAAAATTATTCCTAGTTAAGAACCGCTGACCAAAGGAATTTTACAAGAACAGATGGGGAAGAGGCTACCATGACATAAAGATACCTACACAAAAGACACTGAGTCCCAGGAGAGGACTCAGAAGGTAGGCTCTTCTCATGCGTCTTTCATGGAATGTGAGAACATGCATACATGTTGAGCCAATTCTCTTCCTGTTTCTTGGAGATGGGAAGTAGATGACAACCGCATACTCTATGAAAAGGTTTACACATTGTCTTTGGTTTTTAAAAATTATGGGTTATAGAAACATTTGTGGATGACTGAACTATTAGCTAAGTGGAGACCAAGTTATTTTCATATTCTTGCTTCCGTCACCTCTGCTATAGTTTTTGGAAATACATACATCCTTTATTTTTCCTGGAACAAATGCTTAGATTATTCTAAATTTCTTTGAGGATGGGGCCTATTCTGTAATAGATACCTTAGTAACTCTGAAATTTGAAAGGGAAGTTCATCAGAGAGCTGGAAATAGATAATTTCAATAAGTCACATCTATAGAAGACAGTCTGACACAGCTACCAAGAGAATCTTCTCAAAAATTCCATCAAGTCTTCTAATGAAGAGGCTCTGTTAGAGAACTGAACAGAAAAAGATACCGGAGCTCAATTTTTCTAAAATATTTGTAATTTAGCATTCAATGGTAAGAAATATTTTGTTCTATTTCAAATTTGTTATAATTAACTTGGGATAGTTTAAAACTGTGGCACTTAGAGATTTTAATTTTGTAGTGTCTTGAGAAATGAATAATTGGAAAGTGTCAATACTCAAATCTGAGGAAACTCAACTGCTACTTTGTTAATGAAGTGTTTGATCTCACTGTAGGACCTCTGGCCCTCGTAATCTGCAATTAGAAATAGCATAGCTATGAAAGTTAACTTTTAGATAATAGTCTTCTGGCTTGGGTGTGAAATGTCCCCCATGTGTTCATGTATTGCTGTGTTGGTTGTCAACAGGGAAAATAATTGGCTCTTGCTAGCTCTTACCTATCCAGCAGATTAATCACCTCATGGATTCATACTATGATGGTGATATTGAGAGGTAGGTCACCAGAGGCATGTTCTTGGAGCTTTATCCTTTTCTGATTCCTTCTCTGCTTTCTGGATACTGTGAGAAGAACAAGTTTCTTCTGCTATATCAGCTTTCATGATATTTTGGTTTTGCTTTTGGTCTAAAAGAAATGGATTCAGTCAGCCTTGGGTAAAAAGAAATTCTTCCTCTTTAAAATTTGTTTGTCTTAAACACAACCCACAGTAACAAAAAGCTTGACACAAGCAGTCTGAGAGATTTGAATCCATTATGTGGCCTCTAATATATTGCATAGCATTCTGGAGGTGCAATTTGCATGTAGCTAACTTAGGAAAGTCCTAAATGGGACAGTGGTTGATGTTGAATGGTGGCTTTTTAAAATTCTGGTTGCTGTATCCTCATAGTATGCTATTGATCTTCTTTTGGGAGTTATCTATCCATTTTTTTCTGGAGACAAGATGTTTATCTTTATATCAAGCTAACCTAACTGTCTAAGCCTCCTCAGCACTAGTATGAAAAGTGTACGATGCTGTATTCTAGCTGATAGAACTATTTTCAGTCTGTCACTACCTTGACAGTTGTCCTGATGGATTCAGGAGCTGAAGAGCTGAGAGATGCCGGGTGACAGAAACTTGATGTCCTATTCTCATATTCCCTTTAATATTCAGGGAACAGATTAATGAAAAGCTTCTGTCTCTTCTTGTTGCATAGCCTTTCTTTGACCGAATTGGTGATTTAACAGAAAAAAAAAAAGAGGGACATCTCACTTTTGATTCTGCTTTGCTCTTTTCTTATAAGTAAGCTGCCCATGGGAACCCAGGTTGTAGTTTCAAAATTTCTTTTCCAAGTTTGATAGACTCTCACAGAGGAAGCCAGGAGTGTCAGCACTTCCAGATCGAATCCTAAGATCTGATCATCGTGCTGATGGTTTCCTCTACCCACTCCTTAGTTGTCTTGTGGTTTGGAATTCAGAAAGCACAGAATGTGTCCCACATACAATTTCTTCCTACTGCTTCAGGAATGGAACACAGAGGAAGCTAATAGAGACGATCCCACCATCCGCACTGAAGCTACCCATGAATGTTGACTCTTGGTTCTCCTATCCAGAGGCACTGAAGTTTCCTGAGGAAGGTTAAGCTTCACTCTGAGGGCTTACATAGGGCTGTTATCCTGCTATATAGCTCTGAGGATTGTAAATGTATCCCAAATGGAGAAGATGTAATTTTCTTTTTTTTTTTTTATAAGTCAGCTGAGCAGAGTTTAGCACTTTTTCCCCAAAGAAATTTTTACTAAAAAGTATGTGTGTGTGTGTGTGTGTATCATCAAAGACATATTTATGTTAAAATGGATCACTTACCATCATTGTCAAACAAGTGGGTTTCATCTAAATGCTAACTGATGGCATCCTTTTTTCTTACCTTGTCTTAAAAGGAAATGGAGTTTTACAGAAAACAACTGAAACTTCTAGTCCATATCAGGTTGGTATTGTCTTTTGACCCTATGGGATCTAAAATCCTTCCTAGTCTTTTGAAAGTGTGTGTACCATGGAGTTTTGAACAGTGCTTCACTTAGGAGGGTGTTTCCCAGTGTCCTGCCTGAGGACAAGACCTTACCAATGTGATTTCCCTTGCTAGACACTCTTCCTTCGTAAATTGATGCATATGTCTCCACAGTACCAGGCTGATGAGCTGTAATAATGAGCTACTTTAGTTTGCACCCTCTCCTTTCTTATTTAAGCCAAGAAACTAGAGCAAAGTAACACTCCGAGCTCCATGAGCGAACGTTCAATTATGTTGTCCCAAGCAGAGACTCTGTTTAGAAAATGTAGGACGTATGTCATCCTGGATCTATTCCTCATAGGAAATGTTCCAATTTCCTCAAAGACTTGAAAAGGGCCTCCCTCTTCCCTCTACAGTTACTTCAGAGAACTTCTCTACCTTCCTATTTGAGCTTTGTTTTATTAACCCAGGCCATCTAGTGCAACTTTAATATCCTTTGTATATTTCTACCACTGAGTGACACACACAGAGATATTCGATGCATAGATCCCATGAACAGTGGATGTAAAAAAATTAGGCAATTTAATATATTCTCAAAAACTATATTAAACTCCATTCATATCACAACTTTACAGAGTCAACCTTTAGAGACCTAACCTAAACCAATCAATAACCTTAGTCTTTTAATTCTTCAATGTGTTCTTGAAATAGATCACATCTACTTGAGTATATTATTTTAAAATAGCACCACAGATATAAAATGATTGAAAAGCTGAGAAGATTTAAGGAATACTTGGCTCATGCACTTCAGTGTAACTACAGCTATAGGATGCTAAGGCACTTGACAATGGCAAAGGTGAGTCCTCCATTGTATCGAGTGTAGCAGTAGTAACAAAACAGGCACCTCTTAAATGCCTGTTGGTATGATATCACATTGCAAACTGCCAATGAATTATTTTTGTAATCAGCTTTCCACAGGATTCAATCTACTTTCCTGAATACAAAAGAATGACCCTTGAATAAAGCTCACAGAAAACAATGATAGTAAGTTTTAATAGTCATGACCATGTGTTTTCTATGTTAGGTCTTCAGTTCTACATGGCTGAACATTAATGTGTCTTTTCTTTTGTGAAGGGAAAAGAACCACAAAGGCCATAATGGTCCCTTGCCTAGCCCAGTGTTTCTCAGGCTATTAAGTTGAGTTCTGGCTCTATAGTTTGGGGATAAAGCTATAGACACCGTCTTTCTAGAACTCTTCCAGGTGATGCTGAAATTGTTCTGTAGCTGTCACTCTCTGTATCAAGGAAAGTCCATCTTTGTTATATGTTGCTGTGATAAAACACCATGACCAAAAGCAACTTGTGGCAGAAAGGGTTTACTTTATCTTACAGTCCATCATTCAGAGAATTTTTGGAAAAAACTCAAAGCAGAGACCTGGGGACAGGAATTGATGTTGAGACCATGGAAGAACCTGCTTAGTGGCTTTTTCCTTTTGACTTGCTCAGTCTGCTTTAATTTGTATCTCACGGCGTGGCATTACCACAGTGGGCTTGTCTTTCCCACACTAATCCATAACTAAGAAAATATCCTCACAGGTTGCCTATAAGCCAGTCTTATGGAGGCATTTTCCCAATTTTCTCAGTTGTGGTTCCTTGCTCAGATAAGTCTAGCTTGTGTCAAGTGGCCACAAAACTGGTCAGTGGTAAGATCACTAGAGGAGAGAGGTGGGCGAGGGAAGTGAGCTATCTTTCTAAGAATTTTAAAGAAGAAAATGGGGAATTAACTCTCATGCACATAACATTAACATTGGTAAATTTTGCAGTTATGGAAAGTAGTGTTCTCTGAACTTTATAACTTTTTAACACTTTGAAGAAAGCCATGGCCACGTATTACAGAAGATCATGGTAGCTGGGGAAATATAGTCACTGATCACTGTAAGGATTCCCTGTTAAATTAGCAGTTGACAAGAGTTGAGCATATTCCTTTGTTCACTGATGTCATTTTGTTGTTTAAAACAAATCACTTGTCATTGTCGTGGTTATCATTGGAGTAGTGATCAGTAATTGATTCCATTCTATATTCCTTCTGAAGTCTGTCTGAGGCAGCATAGGCCCAGGTAAATTACAATATTTGACCCAACACTTCTGCTTTTGCTTGGTGTGAATGAAACTAGTACAAGAATCAAATAAAATGCTTATTTATTAAACTGTTATTTTCTCTGATAAGGCAGTGAATGCCAATAAAATCACAGCACTCACTAACTCCCAGCAATTTTTAAAATTTCTTCTGTATTTTTTAGGATTGTAATACATAATTATGATAATGATGAAAAACAACATAAAGTGTCCCAATACTGAGGGCCCCAATTTTTGTGCAGAAAATGTTCACAAAGGGAATTCATTAAATTGGGTTAATTAAAGTTGGATAAATCTGAAAAATATGATTATGGCAAATTTTTTTTTAATATATTACTTCAGAATAACCACAAAACTGAAATGAAGCTCTAAGAGGACATTTTAATGAATAAATAAGAATGCATCTAATTAGCTATTCATTAGATATTATAAATAGATGTTTCAGAAGTATTGAGTGTGTTGGGAAATCACTCTTCAAACTATTTTACTTCATTTCTTCTACTTTAACATGTTTGAAAACATTCCTTAAAGTAAATTGTATCAACAAATAACAAATTCATGTCTCCTTTGATGTATATATGCTTGAGGATGGATTTGAATTTAAGCGTCTGATACAACAGCTTTCTACACTCTTCTGTGGCCTAGGCCTCTCGGTACATGTATCTGTTTAATTTTGACCACATCGAGATAGTCTCTAGGTGGGAGAAGAAAGATAGCTTTGCCTTTCTGTTGTTGGAAGTGAGTAGATTTTGTTGCTGTCCTCATTTCCTGGAGGATAGAGACAGCCTACATAGTGTTTTTACCGCTCGCATTCTGAGCCTCTTGTCTATAGGTGGAGCCGCCTATCTGGGCTTTGATGAAACCTTCTTTCACTGATGATTCTATTTTCACATTTTTTTTTAATAATCTCCCAATTAACTGCTTCAATATGTTTATGAAATTTCTAACCTGATAATACCAACAGGCGTAACATTTGGTGGAGATATTTTGATGTGAGCGGAGCTGGTAGTGGTAATACAGCAATAATTGCCGGCTCATTTACGGACTATTTAGGTCGTGCAGTGAGCCAGATGAGAACAGCTAATGAGCACAGCTTCTTGCTGTAATTAGTTGAACAGTGGTGGCTCACAGATGATTTACAGTTTGCAAAAAAAAATCTGTGTATTTACTGAAGTGCTTATGTATTCTGTAAAGTTGTGACAAAGTAACAACTTGGGGATGTTATGCTTTCCGCTCCCACATATTCTTCAGAGAGATTAAACAATAATGCTATCAACACCCACAGCTTTGGCGGAGAGCAGCACAAGTGTGAGCATGCTTCAGGTTTCCTCTGCCTGTTTTCTCTGTGCGCTTCGCTCTTTCTCTTCCTGCTCTTGCTTGGAGCAACTCTTCCTTCTTCTTGTGGTAACGCTAGATGGCTAGGACTCCTTGGATCAGAGCTTGGGCTAGCCAAGGCACAGAGCTTGCTCTGTAGAGGATGGGTTCTCCATTCCTAGAAGACTCCAGCCAGGAGGCTTTCTCTACCTGTAGGAGATTAGGAGGAACTATCACCTTGGAAAAATCCTCTGTGTAAAAACAACAACAATGACAACACGACAAACGAAGACACGAACAATCTGAGATCACCATGCTTCTTTAAGGAACTTTGAACTGACTACCATTGAATGATCACCTCATATGCTCCCAAAGAAATATTCCTCTGTCACTTGTCTTCAAAATCTTTATTATTTTGTGTGTGTGTGTGTGTGTGTGTGTGTGTGTGTGTGATTTCTCATCTAATTTATTTCTATTCTAATAGCTCGTTAACCTCTCCAGTTAAATGCTGCTATTTGGCTTGCTAAGCCCACTGATCGCTGAGGCGGCTAGAATGACTGTTGTGTAGAGAAACCCTGTCAAAGGCACACAGTGAACACTGTGGAAGAGAAAGCAGAGACTAAAAATCTCTTGGGCTGTCACCTGAGGTTTTGAGCTTAGCCATTCAGATTGGTGTAAGATGGAATCTCAGGGACATTTTGATTTGCATTTCCCTGCTGACTAAGGACTTTGAACATTTCTTTAAGTGCTTCTCAGCCATTCAAGATTCTTCTGTTGTTAATTCTTGGTTTAGTTCTATACCCCATTTTTCTTTGATTGGGTTATTTGGATTTTTAAGGTTAGCTTCTTGAAATATATACATAAATGTATGTATATATTTCGGATATTAGACCTCTATTGGATACGGGGTTAGTGAAGATTTTTTTCCCAACCTTTAGGTTGCCAATTTGTCTTATTGACTATGTCCTTTGCCTTACAGAAGCTTTTCAGTTTCATGAGGTCCCATTTATCAATTCTTGATCTTAGAGCCTGAGTCACTGGAGTTCTGTTTAGAAAATCCACACCCAACCCCATGCCGTGAATTTGAGGTTCTTTCCCACTTTCTTTTCCATTAGATTCAGTGTATCTGGTTTTATGTTGAGGTCCTTGATCCACTTCGACTTGAGCTTTGTGTAAGATAACAAATACTGATCTATTTCTAGTTTTCTATGTATCCACTGCCAGTTAGACAGTGTATTGAAGATGTTTTCTTTTTTTTTTCCATTGTATATTTTTGCCTTCTTTGTCAAAGATCAAGTGTCCATAAGTGTATGGTTTTATTTATCGGTCTTCAATTCTATTCCATTGATCAACCTGTCTGTCTCTGTACAAATACCATGCAGTTTTTATCATTATTGCTCTGTAGTGTAGCTTGAGGTCAGGGATGGTGATTCCCCCAGAAATCTTTTATTGATAAGGATTATCTTCGATATCCTGGGTTTTTTTATTTTTACCTATGAAAATGAGAATTACTCTTTCCATGTCTTTGAAGAATTGTGTTAGAATTTTGATGGGGATTGCATTGAATCTGTTTAAATGAACTGCAGGGACAAAAATGGAGAAACCACTGAGGGAAAGGAGGTTCAGTGATTTGCCCAAATTGGAATCCATCTCAAAAGGAGGCTCCATGGCCTGACACTACTACTGATGCTATTGTGGTGTGCTTACAGATAGGAGCCTAGCATGGCTGCCCTCCAGAAGGTCAAACAAGCAGCTGACTGAGACAGATGCAGATACTTACATCCAACCAGTGGAACTGAAGTCAAGGACCCTGTGATTGAATTAGGGAAAGGCTGGAAGAAGCTGAGGAGAGAGGTCTGCCCCATAGAAGACCAGCAGTCTCAACAAACCTGGACCCTCGAGATCTCTCAGACACTGAATCACCAACCAGGCAGCATATACTAGCTGATATGAGGCCCCCTACACATATACAGCAGAGGACTGCCTGGTGTGACCTCCGTGAGAGAAGATTCACCTAACACTTGAGAGACTTGAGGCACCAGGGAGATCTGACAAGGTGTGTGTGTGTGTGTGTGTGTAGGGGGGAGTGGGGACATCCTCTTGGAGATGGGAGGTGGGGGGAGGAATGGAATGAGGAACTGTTGGAGGACAGAATTAATGGGGGATAATGATTCTGAACTATAAAAAAAGATTAGAGATAATAATAAAAAATCTGTTAGGCTGTCTTTTAATACTGTTTCAATGGCAGAGTTTTCAGTTGTTTGAAAGCTAAGTCTTGCAGAGAGATACAGTCTCAAAGAGCTGGTTACTGTCTTCATGAGTTGAGAGCATCTTTAAAACTGACAGTATGCTTTATCTCTAGTAGATGAACATGGTGAATATATTTTGCCCACATCGAGATTTAGGTGATTAAGAAGTTTATAAGCAATGATGCCCTGAATTTATTTGAAATTAGTCAATACCAGTTTTTAAAAAGGGTCGTGGACCTAGAGCAGTGGTTCCTAACCTTCCTGATGCTGTGACCCTTTAGTACAGTTCTTCATATTATGGTGACTTCCAACTATAAAATGATTTCATTGTTATTTCATAACTATAATTTTGCTACTGTTGTGAATTATAATGTAAATATATGATATGCAACCCCTAAAGGGGTCATGACTCATAGGCTGAGAATTCTTATGTTCAGATTGGGCACAGAAACTTAGAGTAAGAGCTGGACCTCTGCTCCTCCAGTGTGAATTCTGTTTCTTCTTCTTACCACTCTCACATATCGTCTCTTTCAGCTGTCTCCTTTTAATAATGGAGCAATAGAAGAGATCCATTGCCACAGTACCACATTCTGCAAGACAGATCATGGTCTTTAGTAATTGTAGAGTAAGAATCAACTTAGGGAAAGATGATTATGGAAGCTCTGTGAGAAATAATGGGTTAGGTACAGCCAAAAGGCCAAAAGCCCACAATACTTTTTTTCTTTTGGGTGGCTGGAGCTTGAACTTAGGGCCTTATGCAAGTAAGCAAGTGCTTCACCCCGTAGCTCCTTCCCCACCCCAGCCATCAACATTTGCTGTTGATCGTGGTGATGAGGATGATGATAGTGATGAAGAAGATGATGATGATGATGATGATGATGATGGTGATGATCATGGTGATGACGGGAGTCTGTCAAGCTTTCCTTTAGGGAAATGTGCTTGTTTGCATAAGTTAATGGCTCTGCTCCCCTGGATTTATTCAGGAAGCCAAACACTTCAAAAGAGAGGATTGAAGCCTTGAGATTAAAAAGGTTAAAAAAGACCTCAGAGATCTTCAAAGGGCACTCTCAGCTTTAAGCAAGGAAACTGGTGGGCTGTGAACAGCCACTTCCATTGTCTGAAAAGTTGGATCAGCTATACTGTGCATCACTAGAAAAGATGGAATACTTATTATAGTGCCCACTCCACACAAAGTAACTCCCGCTGTCACAATTTTTACTATGGGTGTAAATTATTACCAAGACTAGTCATTCTGGAAAAGCTGCCTCAGAATACTTTTATGCTGGTGATTTGCATTTGAGAGTTATTACACATTCTTTGAAATAAGTTCCTTGACAAAATGCCCGTGGACATAGGGTAAACTATTAGACACATGAATTGAAGGTCTCTAAATAAGGAAGAGTGGGATTCCCACCTGCGACATCATCTACCACTTATAAGGGTAACAGTGAAATTTTCTAAGCAAATTTTCTACTACACTAACTTCTCAGCATTGTCTACCTTCTTCTGCATTACTCTATACTGACAGTTTAGTCAGAGGTATTAGACTTATTATGACCCTTTCTAAAAGCGTGCAGGAGCTATGTTTCAACTGTCATCTGTATGTGCTTATCCCTGGGTGTTTTTTTTTCCACTTATTTTTAACTTATTTGCTGCGTATTTCTCTCATTATTTTTATCATTACCTGGAAAATATTATATCAAGATCCTGCTGTTCTGATTACTCACTAATTGTTAAGAGGGCACAGCAAAAACTTTGACATTGAAGAGATTTATTCCTTTCAGGCTATGATAATTATTGTTACCTTATATGAGAATCTTTTAGACAGTCACCTGTCTACCATCTCAGGTAGGTATTTTCTGACTGTTAGTGACTTTAGGTCAATGAGTTTCTACGAGGGGTAACATGGAGCAAGACAAATAGTGTTCAGTAGTGTTAGTGGAATGTCACGTAAGAAGTAACTGTGATTTCCGTCTGCGGAATTTAAAAAAATGAGGTGTAGTCTTACAGCGATGGAGTTTGGTGAAGACTAAAAGCTGAGCACGTGTACGTGCCCTGACACGTGCTGTGCACAGAAGCGGCCATTTTTATCCTTACTTTTGTAGCTTCATTAAGGTGTAATGGATGCAAAATAAAGTGCATATATTTAAAGTATACAAGTTGATGAGTTTTGACATACCTGTCATACCTGTGAAGCCATTGCCGTATCAAGATAACGAACATATCCATCACCCTTGAGGGTTCATGTGCTCCTTTGTAATGGATCTACTTCTACTCCTCTCTAGGCAATTAGTGGTGTGCTTTCTGTCACTATAAATTAGGTAGCATTTTCTGGGACTTACATAAATAAATCACAGAGTATGCACATGTTTATTGTCTCACTCTGTCACTCAGCATAATTATCTAAGATTCATCCATGTTGTGTGTAGGATAGTTCATTCTTTCTCAGTTTGATTTTTATGGTTGTATCATAGTTTGTTTACTACATAATGAGGGACATTTTGAGGGTCAAGATTTTGGGTTTTTGTTTTGTTTTGTTTTGTATTGAGAGAGAACTAAATAATTCTAGGCTGAACATTACGGTACATATCTTTATGTGGAAGTATATTTTAGTTTCTTGGGTTAGTGGAATGAAAGCTTATACTGAAGGCATACATTTAACACTTTTAAGATATTAATACAATGTATTCCAAAGAGAAAGTTTTCATCAGGATGTGAGGGTCAGCCTGCTCTACATCACTTTCATTTGAGGAGTTCTTACACTTTTTCTTTCTATTATTTTAGCTGTTATAATTGTTTCACAAGTGGGATTTCACTGTTTTGTGTGTAGCATGTGTGTGTGTGTGTGTCTGTGTGTCTGTGTGTGTGTGTGAATGTGAGTGTGTGCATAAAAGTGCATGTGCATATTATGTGCATGCCTGTGGAAGCCAGAGGTTGATGCTCACCATTTTACCCTATTGCTCTTCATCTTATCTTTTGAGACAGAGTCTTTCATTGCACCCAGAATTTAATGATTATCTAAACTGGTTGACAGGTGGTTCCAGGGATCCTCCTGTCTGCAACATCCACAGTGCTAGGGTTACAGAAACATTCAGTTACGCCAAGCATTTACTTTGGATCTGTGGATCCAGACTCAAGTCCTCATATTTGTGTGATGGCTACTTTGCAGCTGAGACATCTCTCTAGTCTTTGCTGTGGTTTTCTTTTGTGTAGGTTCTTCAGTAGTGCTTTCTGATCCAAATATTCTATGACCTTTGCACTCCTATTTGAATCAACTTGATAGGTTTTATAAGTAAAAAAAACTTTTAAAGCCTACAAAAATACTTAGTAGAAGTTTTCTACATATATAATAATGTTGACTATGAATAGTCACAATGCCACTTATTTGTTTTCAATCTGCAAGAATGTGTTAATCTGTTGATCCCTTGTTACACTGTTAGGATCCCCAAGGCCACATTGCTGAGAAGTTATAGGATCAGACACTTTAACTTCTTCCCCAACAGATTATTAATTCTTTACCTCATGAAGTCACCTAGGTCAGAATTTTATAGGAAGCTTTTAATTTCAAATTAATACATTATAGGATTATTCAGGTTCTTTATTGAGTTGTAGTTTATATATCTTTCAAAATATTACCCATTTCATCTAAATTTTTGTATTTCCTGGCAGAAAGTTTTTCATAATATCTCAATATTTCTCTAGTATACTTCTTCCTTATATTTACTCCAAATACATATATGATACACATTATATACATATCATAGCTCAGGCTATTCTGTATGGAACTCACTGTGTAGATGAGTCTGGATTCAAACTAACGGTAGTCCATCTGCATCAGCCTCCTAACATGTTGAATTTAAAAGTATGAGCCACCACACCAGGCTTGGTGTTTTAATTTCCTTCTGTTTACTTTTGGATGTCATCTACTCGTCTTGCTCTTCATCATTTTGTCTTATCTAAATATTTTCTGCTAGATACTTTTTTTTGAAGCATGGTATTAGCATAAACCCAGTTTTATATGTGGTCTTTGCGTTTTCATTCTCTTCAAGCATTTGAAATCGCCTTGCAATCTTGTTTGACTTATGGCTTATTACATAGTTTATTTAGAAGTTTGTTGTTAATTTCCCAAATTTTGGAGAATTTTTCAGAAAGCTTTCTGTTAATGATTCAAACTACAGCCAACTGAAGCAGAGAAGATGCTTTATATGGCCACTCTCGGTGGTGAAAGATGTCCTTCTGATAAATAATACATGCAATCTATCAAATACTTTCCTTTCACTAGAGTATTTGAATCATTTATATGTAATCATTATTATTAATAAGTTTAAATCTATCATTATTGTACCGATTTACTAAGCTCAGTTCTTTGATGAATTTCCTTCCTTTTTCCTTCATTTTATTAGAATGATTGATATATTTGTCTTTTCATTTTATGCCCATTATTTATTTGTTTTCTTCCTTTAATGGTTGATATAGGCTTGTTTCAAAACATACATATTGTGGGGTGGTGGGCTGTGAGAGGCAGCTGGACACCTGGTCAAGCACAGGCCTGGAACCTTGAACCCTAATGGGACGGCAAGTGTTTGGCTTTGCTCCTGGGCCCCTGGTTCCTTTCACTTAGCTTCAGCCCTCTACAGCCCCTCCCAAAGAGAGGTTTGTGTCACTCAGCAAAAGTAGAGGGTGTGACTACAGGCCTCCACCTCAAGAGATCTCCATATTAATGAGATACCTAAAGGCCAGAGGGCATAGCCAATTAAGCATTCCTTCCCAGACCGTCCTCCCTCCTCCCTCCCTATTTAACTCAGGTCTGCCCTGAGAATTGGGGGGTGCAGCCACATTCACTTTTGCCATGACAATAAATCTTTTCAAACCATGGACTTCCTCGTGTCTTTGGGGCCTGCCGTGGAGAGGGAGCCTTAGACAACCCAGCGGCTGTTTAATCTCCCTTTGAGGATTTCTCTATGTTCCTGCAGTGGAGGCCTGCCAACTCAAGCAAGGTAGCCAAGCCAGCCTTGATCCAGCCAAGCGAGTGCTGTAACCAAGAGTCTCTACCTGCAGGGCACTCTTGAGGCTTCTCTTCCCCACGTTCTTCTTGGCTGCTGGCCGTTCCAGCCTGTATGCCCTCATGTCTCAGTTCTTCTGCTGCTCTCAGCAGTGTCTGAGAGCCCAAAGACAGAGATCACTGGTCTGCCAGTCAGCCGCTTCAGCCCAGAGACCCCCAAGCAGGAGCTCTGCCCCCGTAAGGATTTCAGGCTGAGATTTCCCCACGCCTGGGTGGAGCCCCATAGCTTCTCACAGCCCAGCATCCGCCTGGTGCCCTGTGGAGGGAACTCAGTCCAATTCCCGAGCTGTGGCAGACACTCGGGAAACACAACACAGTTCAACAGGACCCATGCCCTCACGCGACCCACAACCCTGCAACATAATTGTTGTCTGCTGCAATTGACATATTGTTCTGTAGCTTTCAGACTGAAAAAAAAATCAAATGAAGGAATCTTCATGGATGTGAATGTGAAATAAATAATGTTCTTGTACACTTTTGGTAGAGGTGTGAATGGGTATATCCTTATGAATGCAGCATGGTGGTGATAACAAAAAAGCTCTAAAACACAAAAGTCAACACTCCTAAGAGAGAAATAATTGTACAGGTTCATAAAGGATAAATAATGGTGTTTTTCACAGAGTTGTTTTGCAATGTCTGTATTTAACTGTACATGTCGTCTATTAAAGTGTACCACATCCACGTTAGAGAATGTTGCAGCACTATCAAAGTCCATATTCAGTCTTGTCATGGAAGGGTAGTCACAAGGCAGTTTTGCATTTTGCTAAAACTATTCAAATAGCAGAAAATCGTGCAATATATACATTTTAGTTTTGATGGAAAAAGTTTATGTTGTGTGTACGTATGTTTACTCAAGTGAAGGAAGGAAGAGCATCATGGTGATGTTCCTTAGGTGATGGAATTTCATCCATTTTATTTTAATTTACCATTTTCTTCCAGTTCTAACATATAATGACTGTGAATTAATTCTGTAATTTGTTTTGATTGAGAATAAAATAAAATAATAGTAACAGTATCAACCATCTTAAGCTTAATTTCCCATTATTTAGTTATTCCAACAGAATTATTGAGATAATATTACTGACTACTTACTTCATAAAAATGTTCAAAAGATGTTTTAATGTCAAGGGATAAATCTATTTCCATATTTATTTAGGATGTTAATCCTTTCATGAGATTTATAAACATTTTAAAATGGCAAGAAGTTTCAAACAAAGCCAGCACCCTATGGCAGGGTATTATTGTCAAATCTAACCTGAATTATATGAAGTGGAATTCTCTTCATAGGAGAAACAGTGGGTGGAACCCAAGCCTCTGCATTCTGTTAGTTCCACCACATAACCTAGAGTTCCGTAGTGGCTTCATCCTGAAAGGGTGTAATTTTCAGAGACATTTTCTGATCTTTTCACATTGGAAATATCTTCAAGAGACTTTTCTCAAAAACTTTCTCAGCTCCGCTCTGAACTTTGGACACTGCTTACAGGAGACAAAATTTCAAAAGCAAAAACAAATCAAGTCGCATTGGAACCAGAGATGTTTAATTTAGTATCCGACTGCTGTCCATTCGTGTTTGAGGCACGATTCCCAAGGGGAATGTCCTTCCTTATTTGCTTTCTTGTGTTTGGTCTCATGAGAAATACCTGCAGCTTTTCATGAACAGCACCAATCTCAAGCCATCCATCATGGGGATTCTTCCTCTCTGAGCATCTGGGTACGTTTATTCTATATAAGCTAGATTGTCACTCCACAGATTTGATTCACAGACTGACATTTTTGTTTGTCAAGATACCTGAACTTATCTGAGAAAGCAGGATTTCCCATTGATTTCAGTAGATGAAGTCACTCATCTGTAAGTATAAACTTCAGTATACATTAAGATATTATAAAAGTATACTAAGATATTCTGTATCAAATAGTTCTGGCAATTGTTACATGGAATAACTCCCAGTTGACAACAACAGAGGAAGAAAATTGGATGGAAACTTAAGCCATCGCTTTTCATTGAAAGAAAATTGGCTATGCATCAGAACAGATAATAGAACTTGAAGTGCTTGGACTGGAGAGGTAGATGACTTAGGAGCCAACAGCACTTGTGCCCTTCCAAAGGACTTGAGTTTGGCTCCCAGCATCCCCATAGAGCAGCTCACAATTGCCTGCAAACTCCAGTACTAGAGAATATGATGCCTACCTCTGGCCTCTGTGGACATCTGCACATGTATGGTGCACACAATAAGCACACAAGCACACAAACACACAAACACAAATAAAAATAAATCTTAAAAATTTTTTAACTTGTGTTGCCACAAATGTCTATGAAACTACTGTTGTTATAGTTTTCTCAATGCATGGAAAGGCCACCCTGATTTGCACATGTTATGATAAAAATAGATAAGGTAAGAATCATGATCTTGTGTTCACAGGGAAGCAGAGGAGTTGTCAATTGCAAGGTAAATAGGTTTGGAAAACATCGTGAAGAAATATGCTAGACAATCTCATTTTGTCATCTTTAGTCAGCATTTATTGCTTTTATACTTTCTACTTACAAAGAAAGGGGAACTTCAATAAACAAGATGTACATACTCCTGTTTTCAGAGAACTAAACTTGGCAGGCTACAAACAGGTCTTCTTTATGAACACTATCTGAGATATTTATTTTCTGTGCTTCTTTATATCTTCAAGAATTGTTTCTGAAAATAAGAACTCAGTCAAAAGTAAATAAGCTCTATATTTTAAGAAGGAACACTGGGATGAAGGAAGCTTATCTAGATTGTTCTTCTATGTGCCGGTCCGCCCCTTATCCATAGTCTCTTGCTTCGACCTTTCATCTTCTCTCTTCAACTCCTCAGATCCCTGAATCTTCTCTTGCTCTGTCAGCAATTGGTCTATAGCTCTATACTTCCTGTCTCAAGCCTTTATGTGGCTTATGCTTTCCAGCTTTGCAATTCTGATAAAGGGAGTTTTCAAATCCACCTCTCTTTGTCAGTTTGGTCAGATTATTATAGAGTACCCAACCCCAGCGTGGAATATTTAATGCTCTTTTCTAATTACATGTTTTATTTTACTCTTGAAGTTTAGAGAGGATGACTCCAATTTTTGTGACGTCTATTTAGTAACATATCTGGATGAAGCTGGCAGTGCTAATAGTCTGCGCAGACTAATTCTCCTAGTAAATATTTAGAAGCAAACGTTAGTGTTGTATATTGGGCATCACAGTTGACACTCCACACATATATTTCCTTCATTAAAATAGGCAGCTGTTTTATGGAGTTTCCTATAACTTTTATAATAAATGACCACAGACTGCTTAACACAGTGAAAATGTGTACTGCATGGGTTTAAACAAAAGACCAACTCTAGATGTCAGTACATTTGATTATTGTGGGACTGAATCAAATGTGTTCCTGCTTCTCCACTATTTTTAGAACTTTTTGACAATCCTTGGCATTTCTTGGCCAGTAGCTGTGTAAATCATATGTGTCTTTGTTGTCATATGATGATCATCCTCTGTTTGTTTCTTCATATAGTATTTTCTTCTCCTAGGTGCCTTCACCATGTTGGACTAAGGACCCATTACACTCCATATAATTTGCTCTTAACTAGTTCTGATATGATTTTCAAATAAGGTCACTTTCTGAATGTGGGTTGGATGTGAATCTTTGGGGCACATCCGTGCAGTGCAGAATATAGCATTGCCCAAAGCTTTGGGTCAGTTAAGTAAGTAGCACAAGGTATACTTTTCTATATAGTGAGCAATGATATAAGCCCAAACCCATCAATAACATCCATTCTCTTAGTTGATGTGCTGAGAAGACTGAGTCTCAATTTCTAAAGGAAAATAAGACATAGTACTTAATAGCAAAAGTGAAAACTGAGAACTATGCAGAAGTTATCAGATATCCCACTAATTATTTTCCCAAACAAAATATTTCATGGACATAACTGAATTCTATGTTTTCTTTTCTGAAAAATACATTCAGAGAGAATAAGAAGTAGTAGAAAAGATACTTGATTATCACACTGTTGGGTGCCCTTATGTTTTATTTCCTTTTATCAGTTAGAATCAATGTCTTACCAAACTCTGCATCTTAGAGTTCTTATCTCTGTTTATATAAAATTGACATCTTAAATTTAACCATGGTCAGATTATTCTGCCAAATATTTCATTTACTTCAAATGGAAATTGAATGGGTATTTGCTATAAATATTTTCTTCTCTATTTCTGAACATATACTTCTGGAACTCTGGAGAGTTATTGGATATGCTCAAGAAAATAGTAAGGTATTATCAGAGGCCACCTTTGGGGAGCCAACACTGGCAGAGGTCAATATTAAGTATGTTTTGGGTTCTTAGGTTTAAAAAGAGCATATACCATTCAGATAAAAAGTGGGCCTCAGTTAGATCAGACAAGACTGGCACAGTAAGAATTGAAGGGGTCATCAGAATCCAAAGTACTAGTATACAAAAGAAAAATGTGACTAGCCTCAGAGCTGACATGCCCCTTATTCTCTACTTTATAACTCTTTGTGGTTAAGTATTGGATTTATATCAATAACAATTCAGGATAGGAATAAGCAAGGTGTTCTTGTTGTGTGGTTTGTATTTGAGATGAACAAAAGGTCATAGATTAAGTGACTCATCTCACACTAAATCAAGAGTTGGATTCAAGAGTCCATTCTCCTAATTATCCTGTAATTCCTCCAAGTGAAAGTGGTACTAAACGTACATAATATTTATGTAGCTCTTTATTAGGACTGAGAATAACACATATCAACTATTCAGGTGAGCTATTCAGGTATTACTGCCAGTCCGTAAGACGACAAAGCTCTGAAATGGTGTTCAGACATTTCAGTCACTGCTTGGAGATCAGCTTCGCTGAACTGTAATGCAAGCCTCACATAAAGTGTAAGTAGAAGTTTCTACTTTGTTATACCTCAAAGACTTACGTATCTGTTTATTACTATCCTGTCCAACACATACACAGAGACACCCTTACACCTACATGCACACTCATATCTTATTAATATTCTTCAACATCCCTTTATGTAAGTTATTTGTGTATCGCTTTATGAGTTATTTATGGTATGTGTGTGTGTTCCACACTGAATATGTGGGAGCCAGAGTACAATTCTCAGGATTTGTTTCTTTCCTGGCACCCTATGAGTCTAGGGATTAGACTCAGGAACTTGGACATCCACACAAGCATCTTGGCCAGCTGATGCATCGCAGCAGCCCGTCATTGTCTTTTCTATACAGCTGCACAAAAGTAGTATGCATTCAAGGATAGAGCACTACCTGTTACAGGAACTGTCCAGAACAAGTTTCTGTTTACTTGTAGTCAATGCTCAGTCAATTCATATGAGGGTTAATGACATTGTCAGAAGTCCAGAATCCTGTTGAATGTGTCTCACAATTGCTTTATATATAAGCATTGTGTTATTTGCATCTCTTTGAAGAAACAGATTACTTGGGATGAAGTTTCTTCCCTAATGTATTAGGACTTCTATTAATATCAGACAATTTTAAATGTGTGCTCAAAAAATCTGAGATTTTTTTTGTAATAAAAATATGCTCATTTGAATTTTAATTATTGGACAGACAACTTAAAACATCATATACCACTTTTAGTTTTGTTAACTCTGAGCTTGAAGTGCAAACCTACAAGAAGGATTCTCTTTCACCTTTGCTGGTTGAGAAGTAATAGAGCCAGCCGTTCAGAGAGATATGTAAGATACTCATTGAGGCTGCCTTCAGTGGCTTGGGCACACAGACCATCTGGCAGTGAGAGGAGATGGGTCCTCTATATGACCTTTGTAAATAAAGTGATTGCCACCGAGAGGATGTATACCTCTTTAAGAAGAGATTACAGATAAGGGTGCCCCTTCTCAGATGAAAATGATGAATGACCTTGACGACTCAGCACTAGTCATGCTTGGGAAGCTGAATTCTCAACTCTGCTCATTATGAGTCCAGTCTGAGTATACACAAAGCACCTATTGACTTCAGCAGGACTCGGGCACAACCAGTCCTGAGGGAGGTGATGGTTTTAAATTGTGCTTCCTACCCCCACTGAACATCTAGTAAATGAATGCAGGTAACATGGACCACTCATTTATAAGCCTGCAGCGAGGGTTTCATACGACTGTTAATAACAGTGAAATGGCTGCTTTTGAATGGGAGCTTCCTATGATCAGTCACTATGAAGGGAGGAAAGTAAAACAGTCTCAGAAACAAGCATTTAATTTACAATTCATTGGAAGCATAAATGAAAGAGGCTGGACAGTTATGGTTTGATGGCTATATTTCTTAAACTATACACTGTACCAAATTTTAATGGTGCTTGGTTCAATTTCTCCTATAGCAGTTATTGATATTATTGTTGTTGGGGGACAATGGCAATCATGACAGAAGTACACACAGTGCTGGAGATACAGGGAGTGTAAGGCAGGAGGCCACACACAGCACAGGTCCCTTCTCTTGGATTTCATGAGCTGTGGTTACTGGAATTCAATGGCTAATCATATTTTCCTGAGTCTTTCCTTTTGTCTAATGTAAATCATGATTATAGCTTCAATAGCATACACATTATCAAGGATAATTGTTGTTCTTTCAAAAACTGTGGTGAGACACCTGACAGGACAGGGACATGGGAGCCAAGTGTGGTGCAATGAAGGTATTTCTGTATGAGTCTTTATTACTAGTTGTTGATTAAAGTGCTTGAAACCTTGAGAGTTTTGAGTAAAGAGTTTGTCATAGTTAATAGCTGTTTACAACCGGGATAACATTTCTCATGTCCACTCTGTGACAACAAAATGCCTTGAAGTCCTTTATTTGGGTCTTGTAAAAACCAAATTTTAAAATCAGCTAGAGCAGAGTCCAAAAATCCAAGTTGAAAATAACATCGAATCTGTTATATACGATAACAAATTATATGGTGCCATTCAGCTCAGAGCATTATTCTAATATATGAAAGAATTTAATGTATGCATTTAGTTATTACGGTAACTCTGCTGGGTACATAGCACATATTGGCTACGTGTGTTTTGGGTATTTCTCACTGTGTGTGACTGAGCTCTGCTCTCCAGCTGGTTTCTTTACATCCTTTATCCTATCCCAACAACAGAATCTTTACACAGAAATTGTTTGGACTTTCCAGCACACTGCACATTTTTCCTAACAGTTAAACAACAACTCTAATTAGTATGCGCAATCGAAGAGTAATTTTCTCCAGTTACAGGTGCAGTTACCTGAAATGTATTCTCTCACAAAATACTTAAACACTTCTTTCCTCATGTTAATTTACAAGGAAACTAGATATCTTTTAATAACCTCTTCCCCTTTGCCTACTTAGTAGGATAATTGTGCTTTATTTCCTGTGGAATTAAAAAAAAATGTTTCTCATCTGCTTAATCCCATCAAAAAAAGTTGACTTCATGGAGAAAGGCCATGGCTTTTTCTTGTTGCTAGAACTGGAGTTTATTTTCATAATAATTCCTGACTTTTATGTTTTCTGGAACAAGCCCGTTGGTGCTTATTACTAAAGATCTAGGCACTTTAGTATGACACCACAAAGAAGCCAACTGTGCAATTGAAACCCTGTATTATGTTTGTGTTCTTTGTGGAACTAAGTCACAGTGAGGCGAGTACAAGAGGGTCTTGAAGATTTTATCCCCAAACAAAACCCTTCTTGGGTTTTTCGAATCAAAAGTATTTCATGTACTTAACATGTGTCTTGTCATCAGCCCACACCTCTGCAAAGTGAATGCATTCAGTTCTCTATATATTTTGAAGTAGTATTCGTAAATTTGTGCTGTTTTTAGTTTAGCTACTATTGTGGCTTTCAATTTTAGGAAATATTTAATCTGTTGATCAAACATGAGAGGATAGGAAAATTTTAAAGATGAACGTAAAACCTGCTTGATAGTTTAAGCATGTCCAGACATAGCTGCTATGAGAACAACTGCCATTTCCCAGGCAAGCAATGTCTGCATCCCAAGGGAGTTCATTCCTTATTGGGGAGACTTGAAAAGTGAAATTCTGTTAGAGAATTCAAGGACATTCTGTGTTTTTGGCTCCTTTAAATTTAGATTTGATACCTATGTTACAGGTGTGGTCTAAAGACAGTTGACTCAACTTCCAGTGACATCTCTAAACTTGGAGTAGCTAGACAAAGAGATGGTGCTTCAGTCTGTAAAATGCTATAGGCTATTTTATCAACTGCAAGAAATTTTAAGTGTGGGTTTCTGAATTCACAACACACACACTCACATACTCATAAACACACTCAGGAATACACGTACACTTTCTCACACACGACTAGTCACACATACATATTCTCACACACTCACACATACTACACACACACTCACGTACTCACATATTCACATACACTCACTCACACACATACTTTCTCACAAATCATACACACACATACACTCTCACACATTCACACACTTCACACACACACACACAACACACAACATTCACACCCCCCCACACACAAACCCACTCATGACACACTCTTTGAGGGCAGGTTTGTGCCTGAGTCTGCTGGTTACTTTGTGTACTTCCTCTTGTTAAGTGTTACACAAGAGGCTTCTTGGGTATACATTAATACAGGAAGACTTAAAGTCACATATGCACAACAAAACAAATCATAAATAATGAGATACTAAAAACCAACTGTCACCGAGGTAGCAATTATCAGTGTCTCTTTTTCGCTTCGGTGGCTTTTTCCTTTTACCCTGAGACATGCAAACAGAACAAACAATTAGCGAAATAATTGATGATCAGTACCTTCAAAGCTTGTGGTGACCTGCTTTATGGTTTATAAGCATAGTAATGAGAACACCTCTTATTACTGATTAGTGCCCTGCCTGGTGCTCTCTCATGGTGCTCAGGAGGTACATCTACATCAGACAAAAGGTTTTCATCTGCCCTTTACAGTTAGTTGGTCCCTAATGAACTGAGCTCTTGTCCCTTGCTGTTTTTAGATTCCAATTAAACTTGTTTGTAGAATAGACAAATAATTAAAGATGTACTGTTTTCCATGACTTAATATTGTCTTCCCATAGGTTGTGTTGCAGTTGGTGGCAATTAACATATATAGTTATGTTTTTTTAATCATTTATGTATTAAAACACATGCAAAAATGTGCCTGTGTTTTCTTAGCATTTTTGTGCTTGTCAACCCATTCTCTTAACTTGCACGGGGTGTGCTAATTACCCTCTGTCAAGCTAGGGTAATTCATCTTTTCCAAGAAAAAAGGAAAACATTCTGTTTTCATTTTGTGCTTGAGAAAGTAAAAGAGTGCCAGTTTGTTCTGGAGCATTCAGAAGAGCAAAGAACGCTTTAAGATTGTGACAAACGGATTCTGTGTTGTGCACAGCAAGGGATATTAAACGGACAAATAACATGTCATATTAAAAAGTTGGTTAAATTATATTTTCTCATATCTTTTGTTGAGTTTTCCCATCAATTTGGATTCCATATTAGACACTTATAAAATGGTATAAGTGGTTCTTTATCACAGAATGCAGAAAATGAAATACAGAAACTTCTTGATAATTTGTCATCCAGGCAAAGTCTATAATCTTAACAATCCCCAGAGATTGGGGACTTGTTCTTTTGTAATCTGAATAAAACATTCAGGATGATTGTCTCTTGATCCCTCCTTCATGGTTTTCAACCAGAGCTTTAACTGTGATTGTTCTTCAGAATTGATCATCAGAAAGATGGTGGGGAAGTCTTCAACTATCTGCCTCTGAGATTTGCAGGCATTGTGTGGCGTTGACCAGTTCTTTCTCCTTCCAAGCACTATTCTCTTCAGTCTATGATTGCAGTGTCTTCAGTGAATATCTGTTGATGTTTTAATTTCTTGGCTTCTTTCTATATATGGAGTCCATCCGATTCTGACTTAAGTAATATGAAAAAGCCTATGCGCTGGAATTTTGGTGTGCTTTTATGTACATTGAAACTACCTAGGAGTTACGATTGGATGGGTGAGATGTTTGGGATTCTGAAACATTCCAAGGCTTCTTGCACAAACACTATGATACAAATGAACATTGGAGAAGTGATATATCTTATAAAGAATTTGTTATCTTCAACCTATCAGAGTAAAAAATGAAAATAGAAACTGCTCTCTATTCCAGCCTGAGAGTAGAATGAAAATAAAATGTTAGTTGTGTTAGTACCGAAACGTGTAATAAGACTCCAGTATATGTTATCTAACTTGTATTTCTGGTGACTAATAAGTAACTTGCCAGATACAAAACGTCACTATTAGACTATGTATTATAAATAACGACTCATATAAGTGATAATTGTAAAAAAAATGTTTATTTCTGGATGTGTTTTGAACTTTTAAAGTTAGTAGAGTGTGTACTTGTTCTTTATACCGTTATAGTCAGTATAAGTACCAGACACACAGACCTACACAATAAAAGGCTTCATAATAGTAGATGAAGTTCAATCGTGAGTATGAGTATGGCATCAGACACGGTCAAGCTGTTGGTTTAATATTCTTCTTTCTTTAGTAAAACATACTGACAGATGAACATTTGTGGACTTTCTGTAATGAGTGGGCCCCTTGCTAGGGACCCGACATGCTTCTGTACAAATATGAATTGCATGAGTAACACGAATAAATTGTCTTTGTCCCAAGTCCATATGTATGTAATGTTTATTTTTTTATCTTAACAACATAATTTACCTACAATTTTAATTATATTTTGTACTTGTGAACTATGAATACAGAAAAGAATGTCATGTTTCTGTGACAACTAAATTGAATGTTTTGGAGAAATATGGCTTCTAAAAACATATCTAGATTGCTGCATAGTCTCTATAAATTGGATCTACTCAAACTAGAGTTTGTAAACAATGCATTATGGGTAGTTTTTGTACAATAACGATGAAAGGAAATGGTGTTCAGCAGACCAATCCATTCTGAATGAGAAAACTTGCTCAGGGAGGAAACCATTTGATTTTCCATTAAAGTATTGATAAAATAATGTACTATCTATCTATCATATTTTAGGTGAAATGCTTAGGTATGTCGTATATTTTTGTAAACATAATCACCTTTAGCTAAGTTGTGAAGTGTTAATTGAATCAATATTATTCCCTTTTGCTTCAGACCACACAACATCTACTACAGCAGATAAGTGGGCTGTCTTTATACTTACATACTTTGGGTAATTCATTAACATAACCACCTTTGAATAGGAGGCTAGATTCACACTTCTTTTCTTCTATTTTGCTTCCTGGTGATGTTAGCCTGAAATAACTTCTGATCATGGAAAGATATCGTTGTATCAATGTAATCTACAGTAGGAAACTAAGCTGGGGGTAAACTAAGAGACATTTTCAGAATCATTTTACTATATAGTGGGTGTCTAGGTAACCTCATACTGGTTCACTCCTCAAAAAATGTTCTGGCACACTTATGCTTGGAATTATAATTCAAATATTAGTTATTCGTGTTCACTAAATTATAGGCTATCTGGGTTTTGGCAGCAGTTGTCTAGGATTTTTTTCATTTACATGCATCCCCAGTACAGAGTGTATGAGAACTAGACCCCGAGTCGCCAACACATTAGCATGTGTGAAAATATCTCAATTAGTGCAGGTAGAATGTGAGAATGTCCATTAATTCCCCAGGAAACAATGGCTGGTTATATGAGGACTTATGTAGGGTCTTGCAGATGGTATCAAACCAATTGCATTTGCAGAGACACACTGCAGCATCTGCAGGGCTGGCAGAATCCTGCAACTTGGAGACAGCAAGTCAGATTTGATCAGAGAGACCAACACTTGACCACATGAATGTCTCAGCTTCCTGGGATGTGTTCCAAAATCCATCCATCTCATCCAGTGTGACAGTCAAAAAAAGTCGCACTTCTCATCTCTGCATCAAGCCATCTCCCTAACTGTCACACAGCTCGGCCTGCTGACAGAATAAATTTATGGCATCTTCCGATGGCTTCCTCACCTTTTTTTAAATACATAACCTTTTCTTCCCCTTAAATAGAATAACATGCATAATAGACCAACTGAGCTACATAATAGACCAAAAAAAAAAAAAAAAAAAAAAAAAGCATCTTTCAGTGGTCAGAGGAAGAGCTCAGAGATTTTAGTTTTGTTGATTTGAGAAAATGCTTCTCCAGTCAGCTATGGAAATCAAGAGGCCATGCAGGATCACTGCCTAAGTGTTCATGGGATGGCCAAGAGCAAGGCCACTCGAGACTGACTTTCTGAATGTAACCGGCATTATCTATTATCAGCTATGTGCCCTTGAGCAAGACACCTGTCACAAGTCACTCCTGGGCTAGGCTTTATATGTACTTTTTCTAGATGGCTGGTAATATTTTTATTTCCTTGGGGATTTTGTTTCATCTCTTTATAACTTCAGTGGTATTTTATTTAACCTAGCATGTCCAAAATACTATGATTTCAACACATAATCAGCTATACAAAATTGCTAATGATATCATTTTTCATTCTATTATAAACTAAGGTTTGAAAATCGTATGTGCCTTGAGCTCATATTTGCAATCCCAGCATTCAGGAGCATGAGATCTGAGGACTGGCACGAGCTCAAGGCCAGTTTGAGTTACACAGTGACCTCAAGTTCAGGCCAAATACCTGTGATTCTCTTAAAGCCAAAAAGAAAATTATGTGCCTCATAGTACATCTCAGTTGAAATGCTAAGTTTTAGTTGGAAATGCTTCTTAAATTGGCACAAATGGTTGTATACAAATAAGGCAATAAGTCACATATCAATACATATATACAAGGCTAAATATTCTCTATTAGTTATTTTAAAATATGCATTTAATAGATATCAACAATAAATATTTTTCTTTGCTCTTCAGCATTATAAACATTATATTTCTCCTCCTGTCCAAACTGCAGCCCTGTGTGGGTTAACCACTCATTATCCCCCCCACACTTCCTGCAGTCTACTGACCACTATTCCACTATTCTGTTCTACATACATAAAATCAATATTTCAGTCTCCTCATATTTGTAAGAAAGTTAATATTTTTTTCTGTTCATACTTATTTCACTTAACATAATATCTTCTAGTACCATCCAATTTGCTATAAATTATAGAAATCATTTCTTTTAGATCTTAGTAGCATTTCCTTATATTTGTGTATATATGTAGCATGCATTATTTCACACACACATTGATAGCATATGTGTGTGTGTATGTGTAATATTATATATATATATATATATATACTATTATTATATGTATTATATATACATATATATATTCATACATATTACATTATTATCCATTTATGTTGATTCCAATTCTTGGCTACTATAAAGGGTACTACAATAAGCATTGCAATACAGATGTCTCTTTTACATACTGATTTCGTTTGCTTTAGATATACGGCTTAGCTAGCCATGAGAGTGCTGGGTCATGTGAATGCTCTATTTTTAGTTTTTGAGGGCCCTCTCCACTGTTTTATATGTTGGATATATTAATTTACATCTCCACCAACAGTGTAGAGTTTCCCCTTTATCACATTGTTATCTGTATTCATTATTTTTGTGTTTTTCTTACCTCTTTTAAAATTTGTGGCATGCTACAACTTGTCTCATCAGACTTTGATGCACACAGATGATTTAGCATAGTATCTGGAATAAAATGCAAGATAAATACCTGTTAGGCATGCATCATTACTTTAAAGCTTTAGCTATTTATACAGTAAAGCCATGTTGAAACATTAGAGAAAGAAGAAATTTGTGGGAATTGTGTAAAAAGCATTGGTAATGACTTTTCCTGCACTAGTTAACAATGAGAGAAAGTTACAAAAGTACCCTCAGGGGCTGAGCCTTCAAGACCAGACAGTCTTTAAGTAAACAATTGCTAGGAGCTGCTGAGGACATGTGTAACCAGGAATTGGTGAGCCCTGATAACAGCTGAGTGTCTGAAGGTACAGAATTCTGATCTCTTCCTGTCAGTTGTGATTGACAGTAATAGTGTGATGCAAACTGATATATGCAAGATGGATGTTAACGGAGTAATGTCACTGCTACACTCGGTTGGGGTCTTGGACCATATTCAAGGAGTCACCCTCCTAGTTGTAACCAGGTCTTGTCAACGATCTCAAGTCAGTTATCTTCCAGTGTAATGTAGCACAAGAGGCCATTTTCTGTAAAAAACAAACCAAACCAAAACAAAAAAACCTCTAATGGTGAAATGGTAAAATATAAAACGTTTATGTTTATTATTCTAACAAATATTTCCTGGTTACTCTTTTTATGTAGACTACTGTATTAAGGACTTCTTTATTATTGGTGCTTTCTTCAACAGGAATTCTAGGTAACTGTTTAGTAATTAGTTCAGTTTTTTAGTGAATAACTTAAAAACATACGCAGTCTGTTTTTGATCTAGTCTTTTTAATGTAGTGGTTTTTCATCTTATTATAAAGATGTAGAAGTGATTCAGGAGATGCAGGAGAAACCTTTCATCTTTTTCCCTAGCCAGTGATGTTTAGCTACATAATTGCTTATAATGCTGGGGACCAGTAGTGAGCATCAGTTCCAGTCTGCCATGATCACATGGTAGACAATGAATACTAAAGTTTTAAAGTATTAAAGTATTTTAAAGTATTAAAATGTTCCACATTGCTAAGCTGTGGCATTTGGTAGTCGAGGTGCATTAACTGTGTTTATACTTAGCATATTCTCAATGTACTATGAGTTTATCAGATTGAAATCCCATCATGCATTGAGAAGACTATGTACACATGGATTAGAAACAATATCCAATGCTTATTCATGGGTTAATTTGTTGCGTTGGCACTGCTGGGCCTGTCTCATGCATCTTCTCATAGGGTCCTGACAACCACATAAATATATGTTTCCCTCTTCTGCCTCTTGTTGCACAGAAGACAAAGCCCATGTGTGAACTTGTGTTCTTGCTGATTTCAAGGCTTTGCTTTCAACTATTGAACTGCTTTTCTGAGATATGTGTACAAGCACATGTTTCTCTCTCTACATTATGTCTCACTCGATATGCTGCAGGAGTTGACAGGAGTCGATAAGTCAACACATAGCTGTTGATGAAGACCCGTCACTCAGGTTCCAGTTTAGTTGAGATGGCTGATGTTTTCCTGGCTGACTCACCTGGCACTTCACCTCTGGAGCGCGGGATGCGGTTTTTCTCTTTACGATTTTGGCACTGCTTGAGTGCTTTAGAAATGTTCCCGTACTGACTTCCAGAGGTGATTTACCAAAATGTCAGTCAGAATTAATTTGAATGATATTCATTGCAGTTCCCTAAGGCCTACAGTTACTGGCATGTTGTTTTTCGGATGTCATATTTTGATGGGAGATAACATTTTAACTGGAGTGGGAAGGGCATGATTTTGGATGAGTCAAGAAGCGTGTCACCAGGGACTGTATTCAGAAGGGTAACGCCACTCTGCTTTTACAGGAGTTGTCTGATCACAGCCATTCCATGGCATTTAAAATCCCAGCACCCTTATTTCAGTGTGCAAAACTCCTTCTCCTTAAGTCTCTACATGCCTTGACTTTTACAGAAAGATAAGTTTAATTCACTCAGATAACTGTTCAAAAACAATTCGAACACCAAGGAGAAGGCGATTAGGGCTGTTCCTGTAGGCTGGAGCACCAGGATGGGGGAATTCTCGATGTTATAAATTCAGATTTCAACTGCGTATTTAAATCATCTTGGGGAATCTGAAGCTGTTCCTCCAACTCCTTTTTTTTTCTTTCTCTTTGTGTCTTCTTCCTTCTTGTCAGGGATTATTTATAGGTAAAAACCTGTATGATGATATTAATATTCACTCTGTACTGAGCCCACTGAGAACAGAGTCTCGAATCACTTGATGTTCAGAACCACCTCCTTCATAATTCGTCTTTTCGGTGAAAGAATATTAAGATCTAAGATGGTGAGGAGACTCATCCAAGGTCGCCTGACTGCTTCCTGGTTGAACGAGAGGTAGAATTCAGAATGTTGGGGCATCCAACTCTACTCCAGATTCAAGGAACTTGGAGCTACATAGCTCTTCAGAGGCGTCTTCTCTTTTTTTTTTTTTTTTTTTTGGTAAAAAGATGAAGATTATGTAAAATTCTCGATAATGCATTAGCCTTTACTAATAATGACAAAACCACACTCTAGTATAGCATTTTAATAATTATTACCAATTGGCTAGCAGCTTCATTCTGATTTTAATATAGTGATTAAAACAGATGAGTTCATAACAGGTGATTTTTTTTCTAATAGGATTTTTTTTAAAAAAATGAGATTTGCTTATACTAGTTTGGGGCAGTGTTTATTACATGCCCTTTTATACCTGATTCTCTTTGGATGTCATATAGGTGAAAGCAAACAGATATATTCTGATTGTTCTACTTCTGTAATTTGAAATTCAAAGGACATAGAGCTGATAAAATGACATTGGGTATCACAAGGAAACAGCACAGAGGCAGTCTTTCAAAGCTATTTTTTTTTTTTAAGACGACTTCTGAATTTCCAAGACTAGGGCTATTTCTCCCATAATTGGTAATTTGAATTAAAAATTCAAATACAATGTAGCTTTGCTGTAAAAAAAACTTTGGAGGATGGCAAAATTTTAAAAAGAAGCTTGTTTTTTTTTTCTTTACCACCTTTATGTTATAAGAAGGATGCTGTTTTAAAGGGGGGTAAGAGAAATGGGGTAAGGAGAGAACATCTGAAATGTAAATAAAATTTCCAATAAAAAAAAAAAAAAGAACATGCTGTCAATGTAAAGACAATGCTTTTCCAAGACAGTCTGGTTTTAGCTGGTACTTTTATACTATCTTACAGTGTGTGCCTGTGGGTGTGTGTGCATGTCTCTGTGTGTGTATCTTATGTTCTTTTGTGACAACAGATTGTACAAATAGTAGCAACAGTAGCCCAAGGATTTGTGGTCAGGGAGGACTCATTTTTGTTATGGGAGACTGGCAGGTATTTTGCTTCCTGTCAGGTAGACAATGAATCAAGGAAAGGGCTAAATGGCAATGTTTCTTGTAAATGACAATACCAGAAGTAAGGGACAGGTAGATTTTCAGGTTCTGATACATCCCAGGGAACTGTCAGAAGTGTAATTATTCGATAAAGGAAATATTTGGTAGTCAAATATAAGTGAAAATGAAACTTTTATTTTATTACAGTTGAAGAATAAACTTGTAGCTAATTTAGATTGCAAATTATCGGGAGGCCTTTTGAAGACCCCACTACTGCAGCAAAAATATATAAATGAATTCGGAAATATAGAATGACATGGGAAAGGAGAGGCTGATGAGAAGCTCACAGAACTCTAAGTATGTGGGCTTTCCTCAGAAGCACAAAGGTAAATCTGATGATAAAAAGAACACAACAAAACAAATCTCTGTGTGAACATGACACGTGATTAACTATCTGGCTCTGACCTGTGTTATGGATTCTTGATTCCCTTAAGCAGTTCTTTTGTACCCACATCACAAATGAATGGGGGCAATTCAACATATATGCTTGCTGAAATGATAGTTAATAATAAAAAATAAATATTTAGACTCATGTTGGCTTACAGGAGACTGTATATTAAAAAGAGGCATTTTTCTCTGGAATTGTACTTTATAATGTTAACCATGAACAATTAAAGCACTTCTTTATTCTTTAAGTAAAAGGAAGGTTTAAGATAGATCATGAACCACAGTTCAAGGAAGATAATTACATTGCTGTCTCTATGATTCTGACAATACAGATTAAATCAATGAGATGCCATAATTAATGAATGCAAAAAACATTGCCTGGTTCTTATACTCTTTTCATTAGGAGGTCATTTATGGCATTTTGGATGTCTGCTCCAAAGAAATTGTTAAAGTAGGTATTTGGGAATATGTGGAAGATAAACACAAAAAAATGCACATGCTTTCTATGGATGAATAATCTTTGTGCAGATATATTTTCTTCATTTATCCACAGGGAGATATGAATGCTGACTTTCTATGTTGGCTATTGTGTATTGCCATGTATATGTCATTGATCAGGTATCTTTTTGGCATGTTGACTCAGATTTTTCTGTGTACATGAATCCAGGAAAAATACATCTGGACTGTGTAGTAATTGTATTTTTGCCTTTTTGAAGGGACTTCCAAAATGACTATACTAGTTTACATTCTCACAAACAGTAAATAAGAGGTTCCTTTGTAATGAAGCCCAGTATTTTTTAATTACTGCACACTAATAAAAATACCCTATATTTTAAAGAAGATATACTCTTCTGGAAAGCATTTCTTCTGTAATTTATTATTTATTTTAAAGAGATGCTTCATTGATGTTTCCATAGTGTTGTTAACTGTAAGGAAACAGGTAATTGTTAAGCAAAACTTCTGGTAAGCTAACACGCTTCTAGCCCAGCCAAGTCCTAATTTGTAACATTAAGCATCACCCAAGACATGCAGGTTTCTGGTCTCTCATTTAGAGGACACTAGTATCACTCACTGTAGGGCTGTGTTGAGTATTGGGAAGGTTAATATATCTAAAACTCTTATCATGCAAATTGCCCCAGTGGGGTGTTTACTTTTGTTACTGAAGCCCTATACTTCAGAGTAGAATTCATTCTTCAGAAACTAGAAAGCTGAGTGTTTTTGCATTTTTTATTTTAGCCTCGTCAGCTTCCAATTATGTGTTCTGTGTATGTGTACCTCTCTGTCTCTGTCTGTCAATGTCTTTGCTTCTGCTTCTGTCTCTCTGTCTTTCTGTCTCTCTGTCTCTGTCTCTCTGTCTTTCTGTCTCTGTCTCTGTCTCTCTGTCTCCTTCTGTCTCTCTGTGTGTCTCTTTGTCTCTGTTGCTGTCTCTCTACCTCTCTGTCTGTCTCTGTCTGTCTCTGTCTGTCTGTCTCTCTCTCTGTGTGTGTGTGTGTGTGTATGTATCTCTTTAACAAATTTGCCACCAGGCTTGGAGTTTTCCTCCTTATTATGTGGATTCAGGAGATCATAGTTAACTCTACATGCTTATAAGATAAACACTTTGGAAACAGCTATTTCCCTAGTCCTGCTTCACGTCTTCTTGTAGGAGGTGCTAAGGTGGGAGGAGTTAGGAGAGGAAAAGAAAGAGGAGGAGTTGGGAGAGGAAGAGATAAAAGGAAGAGGAGGAGCAAGAGAGAGGCAGAGATGTAGGAGCGATGGATAGATGGTCACGTGTCTGTAGCAGTCAAAGGTAGTTGGTATACCTAGGTTGGGTATTGGGTTACACGTCTGATTGTATGGGTATCTTGTTACTGATCATTGCCAAATATATAAGCTATGATTAATCTATAAGAATTAGAGTCTCATTCTCTTACTGGGCCCGCATGGCTGGCGGAATGGTCTGGGCAATGCCCTGCCTTGCGAGACAGTGTGGAAGATTGGCAGAGCCATCTCTCATGCTGGCATCTAGTAGGTGGTAAGGCTGGTGTTTCTGGCAGCCAGTTCTAGCTGCAGCACACACATGGCCTCTGGCCGAGAAACATGGCAGCTGGGCTAGCCAGAGCGGCTGCAGCTTAGATAGTTTGCCTGAGCCAGAGGTTGATTATTAATAATTACTGCAACATCTTCTAATGCATCTAATATTTATTCATTTGTAATTTACACAAGCATTTTATAAAAATCACATGTATAAGTATCCTGGAGGCATAAACCTTTTCTTCCATAAATGTTGGGAAACCACTGACTTGGTGTTATAGTTTTGTTTAAAACATAATTTTAATTGGTTCTTTTCAGGAAGACTCTCTATGTGTAACAAATTATATATTATACTGAAGTAAACTTATCAGAGTATGAAAGAGTGTTTTTAAGGCTATACCAATTAATATTCACTATTAAATTCATTCAGTTTTCCTTTATTTCTTCTTATCCCAGGAAGTCTCTTAGTAGGTCAGAATACCACAGCTTCATGAATATTGATTCCACATTGGTGCTTTCTTAGAAGGCAAGGAACCAATATGTAGAAAGACCTCATTTGGGTATTTGTAAACTACTCTTAGTTATCTTTTCTTCTCTTTTACTTGAATATTCTTCAGTGAACTGACATATTAATTCTTTGAATTATCTCCTAAAAGCACAAGGAGGGGAATATAAAAAAATCATTAGCAAGGCGAATGTTTTCCTTTGTAGATCGAAAATCTTAAAATTTTAATTCAAAGTACCTGTCTCTTTATGGACCTAGGCATTTTATTACAACTGAAGAATAAACTTCTAGCATCAAATCTAGAATGAAAATTATCAGGAGGCATTTCTGAAGACCTCATCACTGCAGCACAAATATATAAAATAATTATTACCTTCAAAAAGTTTTTGAAAAGCTTTGCTTCCAAAGATGCTATTATATAAATGATCTTTGGAGGGCCTCAGAGCTCATGATAAAATTCGTCAAATTGCTTATTAGGAGACAAGCAACAGCTTTGCTGAGATAAGTGCAATAGGCTTCGAAAAGCACATCCATGGTGTGGTCCACCTACACAAACTCAGCTCCTGCAGGAGCACAGTAAACACTTCGAATTCATTAGCATGCAGTATTTACTCAAAAGCTGCAAAAACATTGTGTTTGCATAATTTTATCAATTGTCGATAGTAGTGCTTGCCAACATTCATATCTTTTTTGAGATGCCAAATTAAGAGCAGGAAGAAAGTTTGTGTCAATATTAATACTGAACTCACTAGAAATGATGACATTTATTAATAATGCATTTGGTTCCACATTCACAATTGTATTTAAAGGCCAAATACAATCATGGTGCAGGAAACATTTTTATGAGTGAGTCATGTTTTTCAGCCACCTAATATATTTGCTTGAAACTTATAAACCATGTTTCCTCCTCCACACATGGCTACTTTTCCAAAAATTCTTTTGTGATTTGGGATGGGCTGGGTGTGGTTAGAATGAGTATAGCACTAAGACAGAAATCATAGTGAGCAACACAGTTTATAAAGGATTATTCTGGTGCAAAGCATATTAGTTTAAAAAACTCTATGTTTATGGAACATCTGGTGTGGGCTGAATACGAAAATGACTGTTGTAAAACAAATGTTAAGGAACTGCTGTAAACAAGACTTCATTTATTTACAGAAGGTTTCAGTTCTCTTTGTTTCCTGTCTTATTTCTTGCTGTATACCCCCTGATCAAAGCAATGAAAATGATCAGTTAAGATTTGTGTGATTTAATGAGGCAGGGGGACTTGAGAGAGGAGAGGAAAGGCTAATATTGGGTTGTAAAGGTAATAAATAAATAAATTTAATAAAAAATGAGAAATAGTTCTAAATGGACATTTTTCCTAAGAAAACATCCAAATGGCTAATAGATACTCAGAAAAAATGCCCGACATCACTAATCACACTAGAAAATGAAATTAAAGCTGCAATGTGATGCCTCACCCCATTAAGTTGGATACCACCAAAAAGAGTAAGAAGAGGCATAAATGAGACTTTGGAGTAAAGAGAACCCTCCCACACTGAAGGTTAAACTGTATTAAAGACACTGTGAAAGACAGTATAGAATTTTCTCATTAAATATAAGATGGGACTACCATATGATGCAAGACACTTGGAAATATATTCAGAGGAAATCAATATAACTAAGAAACAGCTACATCCCAGTTTTATGGCAGCATTAAGAAACCATCAACTAATGAAGGGATACAGAAAATGTCCACATATACTGTGGTGGCTACAATAGGAATGGCTCCCATAGTCTCATGTGTTTGAAAGCTTGGCCCATGGGGAGTGGCATGATCAGGAGGTGTGGCCTTCTTAGAGGAAGTGTGTCACTGTGGGTGCCAGCTTTGAAGTCTCCTATGCTCAAGCTTCATCCAGTGTGAGATCATTCTTGTGATATTTTGGAGAAAAATGTGGCTACTTTTTGACCTTGTCTGAAGAGTCTGCCTGAGGTTAAAATGAAGAGATTTAGAATAATTGCATTGACAAAGGAAATCTCAAATCAGTCTAGCATAGGCCCTATCCTGTGGTTCACTCTTATGAAAAGCATTTTGGCCAAATGTAGCATGTTGAGAGAGGAAAAATAGAAAATGTATGGTCCAAGTGTTAAAGGTGCACCAGGAAGTGGAATGAGCTAAAGCCTGTGTTTGGGGAGATAAACAGATTAAAGATATTAAATAGAATTAAGGGAGTGGTGGCCTTGAGGTAAGATCCCACCCAGCTAAGTTTTTGTGAAAAAGATGTTCCTCAAGGGACATTGGCATCTATTCTAAATTTGCAATGTGTTTGCAATTGTATAGGGGATAGTTATATCATGTTAGGTGTCATTATGACCTGGTTACTGTTTTCATTTGGACATAAGAATTATATAATTGTATGTTAAGTTGACAGAGAGTGGTTTGTGATGGCTAGTCTTGGTTGCCAACTTGACTATATCTGGAATGAACTACAATCTAGAAATAGCATGCACACTTCTGATCTCGAGGATGGGTTATTGTCCTTAAGTCCATTGGTGGGAGTGGGGTGTAGAGCCTCCAGATCTTGAAGCTGGAAGTTACAGGATTTTGACACAAATCTTGAGGTGATATGACACACACTTTTGATCCAGATTGACACAAGTCTTTAATTGATATCTTCACAGTTGGGTGCCTTTTAATGACTATTTCTATTTCCTTAGGGTTTATAGGACTATTCAGATAGTTTACCTGATCTTGATTTAGCTTTTGTAATGGGTATGTCATCCATTTCATTAGATTTTCCAATGTTGTGGAGTATAAGCTTTTGAAGTAAGATCTAATGATTCTTTAATTTCCTTAGTGTCCCTTTTCATTTCTGAATTTATTAATTTGGATGCTGCTAAAGAACAGCCTTTGCCTTTTAGTTAGCTTAGCTAAGGCTTTATCTATCATGTTGATTTTCTTAAAGAATCAACTCTTGGTTTCCTTGATTCTTTGTATTGTTCTTTTTGTTTCTGATAGATTTTAGCCTTTAGTGTGACTAGTTCTTGCTTTCTCCTCTTCCTAGGTGTGTCTCCTCCTCCTCCTCTCCTCCTCCTCCTCCTCCTCCTCCTCCTCCACCTCCTCCTCCTTTCTAGAGCTTTCATATATGCTTTTAATTCATTAGTATGAGGACTCTCCAGTTTCTTTATGAGGGCATTTAGTGCTATGAACTTTTCTCTTAGCACTGCTTTCATAGTGTCCCATAAGTTTGGGTATGTTGTGCCCTCATTTTTATTGAATTCTCAAAAGTCTTTAATGTCTTTCTTTATATCTTCCCTGATCCAACGATCATTGACTAGAGAGTTGTTCAATTTCCGTAAGTATGTGGGCTTTCTGAAGTATCTGTTGTCGTTGAAGTCCATAGTGATCTGACAAGATGCATGGGACTGTCAATCTTCTTGTATCTGTTGAGGTTTGCTTTGTGCCTGATTCAATGTGTCAGTTTTCGAGAAGGTTCCATGAGGTGCTGAGAAGAAGGTATATTCTTTAGTGTTTAGATGAAATGTTCTATAAATATCTGTTGGGTTCATTTGAATTATAACCTTTGTTAGTTTGTTTCTCTGTTTAGTTTCTGTCTTGAAGAGCTGTCCATTGGTGGGAGTGGGATGTTGAGTTCTTCTACTATTCTAAATAGTACATGAAGTTCTAGGCAGAACAATAAGACAACAAAAGGAGGTCAAAAGGATACAAATTGGCAAAGAAGAAGTCAAGGTATCACTACGTCCAAAACCCCACAATGGAAAAATGAAAATATCTTCAACAAATGGTGCTGTACTAATTGGATGTCTACACTTAGAAAAATGAAAATAGATCCATACTTATCACCCCGCAGAAAACTCAAGTCCAAGTGAATCAAGGACCTCAACATATAACTGAATACACTAAGCCTAATAGAGAAAATGAGAATATCTTTGAATGTATGGTACAGGAGACAATTTTTTGAACAGAACACCAATGGCTCAGGCCCCAAGATCAAAATTGATAAATGGAACCTCATGAAACTGCAAAGCTTCTGTAAGGCAAAGGACACTGTCAATGGGACAAAACAGCAGCCTACAGATTGGGAAAAAGTCTTCACTAATCCTGCATCCAACAGAGTGCTACAATCCAAATATATCAAGAACCCAAGATGTTAAACTCCAAATAACCCAAATAACCCAATTAAAAATGGGGCACAGAATTAGGCACACAGAGGTGAAGGGGAAGGAGGATGGGGTGACAAACTCTGGGAGTGGGACTGGAGTTAGACAACATTTGGGATGCCAATAAATGAAATAATTAATTAAAATGGGACTGAGAACTGAACAGAGAATTTTTAACAGAGAAATCTCAAATGGCAAGAAACACTTAAGAAATGCTTAACATCCTTAGTCATCAGGGAAATACAAACTCAGATTCCACCTTAGACTAGTCTGAGTGGCTAAGATCAATAATTTAAGGATAGCACGTGCTCGTGAGGATGTAGAGAAATGGAACACACCTCTGTTGCTGGTGGGACTGCAAACTTGCACAACCACTCTGGAAACCAACCTGGTGTTTTCTCAGAAAATTGGAAATAGTTCTACCTGAAGACCCAGCTATAACACTCCTGGGCATATACCTCAAAGATGTTCCACCGTAACACAAGGACACATATTCCACTATGTTTATAGCAGCCATATTCATAAAAGCCAGAAACTAGAAAAAAAAAAACCCAGATATTCCTCAACCAGAAGGTGGATACAGAAAATGTGGTTCATTTACAGAATGGAGTATTATACAGCTATTAAAAATGAGGACATCATGAATTTTCAGGCAAATGGATGGAGCTAGAAAATATCATTTTGGGTGAGGTAACCCAGACACCAAAGGACAGGCATGGTATGTATTCACTGATAAGTGGATAGTAGCCACAAAGTATAAAATACCCATGATATACCCCAGAGACCCAAAGAAGGTAAACAAGAAGGAAAGCCCAAATGAGGATGCTTGAATCACATTTATAAGGGAAAACAAAATGGTCATAGGAGGCAGAGGGAGGACCTGGGAGAGAAATGGGAGTGGGTGGGGAATGGGCAGTCAGGGTCTGGTCCTGAAAAGACAGGAGAGAAGTCTAGTGGGCCAGCAGAATGAATAGAAATCTGCAGCTGCCTTTGGTGTGTTTGAGGGGGGAATCTCTGGGAAGTCCCAGGGACTTGGGATAGAGGAGGCTCCAAGGAGTCAATACTGGTGACTTTAGCTGAGATGACTAACAGTGGGGCCATGGAACCTGAACAGGCCACTCCCTGTAGTCAGGCAGGATCCTCAGTGGAAGGATAGGAACACCATCTCACCCACAAAATTTTCGACTCAAAATTTGTCCTGTCTAAAAGAAAGGTTGGAGCAGAGACCAAAGGAAAGGCCAGCCAATAACCAGCCAACTTGAAACCCATTGGGCAAGCACCAATTCCTGACATTATTGGTGATACCCTGTTATGTTTGCACACTGGAGCCTAAACATAACTGTTCTCTGAGAGGCTCTACTCAGCAGCTAACTGTGACAGATGAAGATACCCCAAGTCAAACATTAGTAGGAGATTAGAAACACTTTTTCAAGAGTTGAGGGATGGATTGAAGGCCCCAATGTAGATGGGAACCTCATAGGAAGACCAACAGAGTTAACAAACCTGGACCCCTGGGTCTTCTCAGAATCTGAGACACCAACTAAAGAATATACCCAGGTTGGAACAAGGTCTCCCAGCATATATGTAGCAGACAGTTAGCCCAGTCTTTATGGCTGCGCTATCTGGCTTCAGTGGGAAAGGATATGCCTAATTTGGCAGAGACTTGATATGGCAGGTATACCTAATTTGCAGAGATGATATAATACCAGGGGTTGGTGGGTCCCACCCTCTCAGAGGAGAAGGGGAGGAGGGGGGCTCTGTGAGGGAGGGACCAGGGAGGAGCAACATTTGGGATGTAAACAAATTAATTAATCAAAATAATACTACTTAATATATAGAAGTAAAATAGTACAAATACTAAGAAAAATTTAAACATCTGTCCAATAGATATTGACAATTAGGAAAATTAATTAAAACTCATTTGAGATTTCACCGAAATGGAATACAAACGAAAGATATGGGAAATGAGAGGATTGGATATTTCAGGAACTGTTATCATTGTAGTTGATTGCCACAGGGTGGCACATCGGGAAATCAGAAAAGGGGGTATATAGCTAAAGGGAATTTTATAACTCATGTTTACCACCCTTAGTATGTGCCCAAACATACATAATCCTATATATAGTTGTTATGTGGTGTCTGATTGTGGGTGTCCTGGATCCATGTTGTTGCCATGGGTTCCAGTCGTCTCAAGTAGGCTGAAGTTCGACTGGATTCCATGTAGGACTGAAGGACTGTGGCACTCCATGTGAGTGGGGCTGGTGCGGGCATGGGAGTGGGAACCCTAGCCCGGAGTGGGGAGCTCAGGTTGGGTCCCAGGGACCTGAGACCTATTTGGCTTGTTCTCAACTCTGGGACCCATGATAGGGCTATGGGAATAAGGAGATTGGCAGAAGTGGGGAATAGGGCTGATGGCCCATGGCAAAGGGGAAGAAAGGGGAGCTTGATATCCCGCGGGGGATGCGGTTCTTGGATTGGTCGAGATGGGTCGTTTGGCTTGTTTGGGTTGGTGGTCTCCGTGGCTGGGAACGCAAAGAGGTCTTCTATGGAGTTAGACAGAGGCTCTATGGGAAGGCTGCTCCATTTTCTCCCAGCTGATCCCAATGAAAACAGTCCATTTAAGATGTTTATTGTCATGGCAGAAAATAGATGAGAAACTACACAGATTATTCTTAGCGTAGGCTGAGGTCAATACCTTTAGGGAGGAGGGTCTGGGAAAATTTAATTGGATGATGGCCCCTCTGACCTTTAGGTAACCTTAATATGGAGATCTGCTTGAGGCTATTTAATGTGGTCACACCTGTCTATGTGAGGTAGAAGCGTGGGCTTCCTCTACTTACTAAAGGACACAAATCTATGGAGGGCTGCCTCCTTTTGTCAAGAGCCTGGAGCCTGGAGAGTGACAACGCTGACCATCTTTGCAGGAGACTGCCGTGCAGCGCCCACTCCGCGAAAAGCTGACGCGGCAACACAGGATTCTTCCGACAGCACTCTTTATTGTTCAGCTCTGTTCCAAGATGGAGAAGGACCACGAGCTCGGGAGCTCGTCACTTAAATAGGGCTTGGTGAGGCGTGTGCGTCTCCTATTGGTGCTTTAGCAAGGACCAATCAGACGAAAGCAGCTTGCATCACTCTGTGGACAACTGCGCATGCGTCAACTCTCGAGAAGAACCAGGAAGTAGGAAACCGGCGCCATCTTCTAATGGCGGAGCGGCTCCCGACATCCCCCCCTTTACTTTATAATAAAATGTCAAACGGATGCACCACTACGTCACTGATCAGCCAAAAGCTTCCTCAACTTCCGGCGTTCGAAGTGATCGTGTGGGGCGAGACTCTGTACACCTTAATCCCGTGCAATGGGAACACGAGCCCTGGGAGATGTACAGATCCGCTCGACCGCACTCTGGTGCAATGGGAACCTGAGCCCTCAGAGATGTCTGGTCAGAGCAGAGTCTCAATGTCTGAGCATATTAAGCCAAGCTTGGGGGGATGCTCCCTGTTCTACCGCAAGTAATGCTTGCGCGATGACCACTTTGTCATGTCGCTGTTGTCTTTTCAGTTTGCTAAGCATCCAAAGAGAGAGCACTAGTCCACCAGCCAATAGTATACCAAATAATCCTACTCCTACCCACTCCTTAAAATAGGAGAAGGCTGAGGTTATCCAGGTGGAAAATCCTGAGTGAAGGATATATCTAGACGGGTGGAATTAATTTGAATAATAGCCAATCGTAACCTTTTCATAGTATCATCGAATTCTGTCCTTTTCTAAATGTGCATAGGAATAGTTTCCCAAGGGAATACAAGGATAATCGAGGGTCTTATTAACAGTCTCAGTAGCAGTAAAACAAAGACTGCCGTTAATCTTCCAAGTGTCATTGGTAGGGACTTTGGCCAAATTTGTGTCCATAGGTAAATATGGTAAACCCAAGGTCTCATTGGTGGTGAAGAATCTGGGAAACACCTGCGCATCATGCATGACCGGCATAGGTCTTGGGAACGTTGTCATTATTCCCCATCTCAGCTGCGGTTGTGGTGGTGGGTGTGTGGTCGCACATAACAGTGTCAGACTCAGCAGCCACAGGATCAGGCTCAGGGGGCTTCCCATCTTGTTTTACCAGCTGGGTCAGTCGTGCCGGGACCCAAATCGGATTGTCTTGATCCTGCGGGAAAACACAAATAGCTCCCCTGGATCTTATAAGAACGGGATCCGGGCCTTTCCATATATTATTAATGACATCTTTCCATCTAACCTCCTCTCGCAAAGAACTGGGGGAGGCATGTCTGTCTGCTGCAGATTTGCCAGCAGAATCCAAATTTAAAAAATTTAAGGTAAATAAGGCCAGGGAGGTGGAGATCTTAGGTCCTTTGCCAGGGCCTATCCCCCCTCTCTGTTTTTGTAACATCACTTTGAGGGTGCCATTGGCACGCTCCACAATTCCTTGTGCTTGTGGATTATATGGCAGTCCAGTGATATGGCGCACACCCATACGCAGACAAAATTGTTGAAAAGTCTTGGACGTGTAGGCTGGCACATTATCTGTCTTTAACTGTTGGGGTTTCCCAAGCTGCCCATGCTTCTAGGCAGTGGGTGATCACATTGGCCACCTTTTCTCCTGAGAGAGGCGTGGCATGAATGATGCCAGAACAAGTATCTACTGATACATGAACATATTTTAACTTTCCAAATGACGGAAAATGAGTAACATCCATTTGCCAGATATGTAATGGTAGAAGTCCTCGAGGATTAACTCCCAAGGACACAGAAGGTCTAAAATCTGCACAATCTGTGCATTTAAGAACAATATCTCGAGCTTGAGCACGAGATAAATTAAATTTGATTTTAAGAGTGTTTGCTGGCACATGATACAGCTGGTGAAATTGTGTGGCTAGCTGGACAGGATCTTGACTCAGCATGATCTGCCTGGTGGCTTTATCTGCTAGCTCATTAGCAGCAGCCATAGGTCCAGGTAATAGAGAGTGTGCTCGTATATGAACAATGCAGAAGGGATGTATCCTACCTCTAATGATATGTTGAATCTCAGAAAACAGGTGGGCTACAGTACTTTTAGACTGAATGACACCCACCGTCTCCAATATTTGAACTGCTTTCACTACATAATGGGAATCTGAAATTATATTTAGGGGTTGATCAAATCGTTTTAAAACCACTGCAATCATTGCACATTCTACCAATTGGGGAGAGGTGTAATCAAAAGGAATTTTAACAACTTCGCCTTCCACAACGTAACTTCCTATTCCAGTATTAGAGCCATCGGTATACACATCTGTTGCATTTTCAATGGGTTCAACTTTGGTTATGGTTGGAAAAAATAATAGCATTGTTTAAGACAAATTGTAACAAAGGGTGTTTTGGGAAATGATTATCAATGGTGCCCGAATATGAGCATCTTAAAATGGCCCAAACATCAATAGTAGAACACAGCACTTGTACCTGATGTGCTGTATATGGAACAATAAGAGAATCTGGGGGAACACCAAAATGAGTTATAGCTTGTTGGATAACCTCTTAGGGCCAGGTCTCCAACTGTAGAAGGGTAATGGCTCAAACACTTTTCCTGGAGAAGTGTGGGGATGTATCCAAAGCAATGGACCATATTGCCACAACACAGCAGTAGGCTGTTGTGGGGAAGGAATAATACATAACTGATAGGGAGCATTTAAATCAAAACGAACAAGCATAGCAGTTTTCTTTAATGTTTTTTTTTTTTTTGGTTTTTCGAGACAGGGTTTCTCTGTGTAGCCCTGGCTGTCCTGGCACTCACTCTGTAGACCAGGCTGGCCTTGAACTCAGAGATCCGCCTGCCTCTGCCTCCCAAGTGCTGGGATTAAAGGCGTGCGCCACCACTGCCCGGCTACATTCTTTCTATTAAACTTGTAGTATAAGCTGCGCTAACTCCGTAAGTTTGTACTGCTTCTACCACAGCTTTAAGAGACTTTAAGTCTAATGCTTGATATTGTCTCGCACCATTTTCCTCCCACACAGGAAATGCTCTCGAGATCTTTTTCCTCTCTTTCTCTGATATATAGGAAGTGGATGTTGGTAGCCAAGTTGGCTTCCTCTCCGACCTGGCTGTTTCCGCCCTTCCCTCAAGGGGGGGGGGTGAAGGGCGGTACCCCGGAGCGCATGGAGGATCTGGTCTATACCGCTCCGCCTCATATTTTGCGGCTTCCTCCTCTAATTCTGCCTGCTCTTCGGGGTCTAGATCTCCCAACATCGAGTCATCATCGTCAGAGGACGTCTCCCTTCTGAGGATAACTCGGCCCTGGGTTCTCGAAATCGCGCCAAACTTGGATATATTTTGGCGGTTTCTCCTCTTTTTTCTCTAACTGGCCTCAAACTCTGCCTTGTTTTACTAACCCTATCTTTTACCGTCTTCTTCTGAGATCTCTCTTTCCCTTCTAAACTCTTTTTCTTTTCTGCTTCTGATAGACTGTCTTGGTGGTCATCTAAAAGTCTCTGCCCTTCTTTAATTTCTTTCTCACATCTCTCGTCTGAAATGCAGGATTTAATCAGTTTGAATAATGGCCAAGTACCTGGCCGCAGCTTCCCTTTCTCTTTCTCATTTGCCAGATCCCTTCCTAATTTTGTCCAAGACCCCATAGTCAAGGACCCAGATGTAATAAACCAAGGAGCGATCCTATCTACCTCCTTCAAGAAACTTATGATAACCTTTTCTGGAACCTTTAAATGTCTCCCTCGAAGCAGCGCCCGCACCGCTTCAGACATAGGCTTCAGTTGTTGGTTTCCCATACTTCCTTTATCTACAGGAGCGGGAATGCCTGCTCAGTTATCTACCTGAGACTTACAGCCGGCTATTCGATGTTACAGAAAGGGTACGTACAGATCTTGTCACGCTTCCCACAATTCAGACAAAAGCAGCAAAACAAGCCGAAAATGAAAGCGAGCAATATAATCAGAATGACCCACACAAAACCAATCGTACCTTGCAGGAAAGCGCCTAGGCTCCTCACGCTGCCGGTTCTGAATCCCGTCCAGACGAGCAGTCCGGGGTCCTTCCAGTCGTTCCTTCGCCCGGGGTTCGGCCGTTCCCGGGTTTCCGGCACCACTTTGTCGCGCCCAGCTCCGCCGAATAAGCAGACGTGGCAACACAGGATTCTTCCGACAGCACTCTTTATTGTTCAGCTCTGTTCCAAGATGGAGAAGGACCACGAGCTCGGGAGCTCGTCACTTAAATAGGGCTTGGTGAGGCGTGTGCGTCTCCTATTGGTGCTTTAGCAAGGACCAATCAGACGAAAGCAGCTTGCATCACTCTGTGGACAACTGCGCATGCGTCAACTCTCGAGAAGAACCAGGAAGTAGGAACCGGCGCCATCTTCTAATGGCGGAGCGGCTCCCGACACTGCCGGGTCACACCAGGGTTACAAACCTAGTTCAATCAGCAATCAGATTGCCTTTCATGGTCCTACACTCAGCTATGCTCAATGCTGCTCTGTTCATTATATCTATGAAATAGAAACAACCTAAATGCTCTTCAACTGTAAATTGATTATGAAAATATGAACAACAGTGGAATTATTTTCAGCTGAAAAATATGAAAACATGAAAAATTTCAGGAAAATGGATGAAACTAGAAAATATTAGTAATCCAGTAATAACAGACATGCTCTCTATTTGTGGTTCCTAAGTCTGAATCTTCAGATGTGAGAATATTACTCAGATTAACCGTAGAAAACAGGAAAGTAGAAAGGAGTCATGAGGAAAGGGGGTAGAAATAGCTTGAAAGATGGTAATAGTGGGACACAGGTGTTGCAAAGGGAGAGATGGGAAAGGTGATAGCTTTAAATGGAAGGAAAAAGAAAGAAGAACATGGAAGAAGAGAGAGAAGGAGGAATAAATAAAACTACAGATATTTTAAAAAGCCATAGGGAGTCATTATTGTGTGTCTATCTAAAATTAAGTGTATGTGTGAAGAAAAAAAAAAAAAAAAAAAAAAAATATATATATATATATATCAAAGTTTTTGCACTTGGGGGAAATAATATGATGTGTTTCCCCAAGAGTCATATCACACATTTGAAACCTCATTTTGAGGTGTTGATTGAGCCTAAGAAACCCACAAAATATATAGACTATTGTCATTGATCCTGATTGCCTCTCAGAATTTGAAGGTTAAGTCCCTATTGTTGAAGATATTGTCCACTTCAGACATAGAACTTAAAAGAATAAAGCCTGGTTTGACTTGGAAACATTCTCCTCATAGGCGAATTCTCAACATATTGGAAGGTGTAATGCAAGCTGCCAACAGTGAAAAACAGTAAATACCCCTGCCTGGTTGTAAAGTCTAGAGCTACAACAATGATCAGGATGCCAAAATAAAATACACCCAATGGTACAATACTGGTGTTTATATTTTGGTTTAACCATGAAGCTTTTAATTGAATTTATCAGGAAGAGATTCATACCTGCCACTGTAAATCTAGCCAACTACCCATGGCTTGGGAGGCCATAGCCTCTAGAGGTGAAACAACTGAGGTCATAATAATTTCTTTCTATTGTAACTTCTAACTAAAGTCTAAACATTTATCATTATATCCACAAAAGAGTGTATCTCTCACTACTCATCAATAAAGCATCTTTTTTTCAGAAGACAAAGACTATTGCAGAAAGCCACAACTAGTTAAAATTTAGGCCAACTGAGCATGGTGTGCCCAATTCCATTGAATAGATCTATAGCACAATCCCTATGCCTAAAGCTATGAAAGCATTGCTGAAAGAAGAAGCAGAAAGACGGAGAGCCAGAGGACTAGGATGTCTATTGTAGGATACATGACAGGGACATTGCACCTAAAAATAAATAAATAAATAAATAGTCCATAAAATTGAGAGAAATTTTGGGTATATGGGAGGAGTTAAAAGCAGGAGAGGGAAGAGAAAAAAGTATATTATTAAAAAATACATGAAGAAAAATAAATGGCATGGCAGACACCAACAGTGGGATAGGTTAAACAGAAGCGAGAATTAGTGAATTTGGTGATTAAGCTATACCAAGTATACTAGAGGATAAAAAGGAAAATAGAAGAAAGCATAAAGGAAACTGGAGGAACCATGGATCCGAATGAAAAGCAAATGCTTTATTGTTAAGATTTAAGTAGGATTTCAGAATAAAACCCATGAACTTATTCAAAGAAATGATAACAGAAAACTGGTTAAGCATCAAAGGATACAAATGTTAAGCTACAGGAAAGTTAAAGGAGCAGTCAACTGACATTCAGTCAAGACTACCCCATGCTCTTTTTATACACATGTCTTCAGGGAGAAGATAAAGAGAAGATTCTCAAGATTGGAAGAGAAAAGAAACACAGAGGGATGTACCACATTCCTGAACTATAGGGTTATCAGCAGAAACCTTAAATGCAAGGAGGCAGGGATATGAGATTTTCACAGTACTGAATGGAAAACAATCGTAGACCACAAATGAACAAAGCTATATTTAAACTTAAAGAAAAAAAGAACAACCTCAGACAAACAAAATAAGAAAAAAAAAAAAAAGATTGTTACCAGAGTTATTGTTACAAGAAATGTTAAAAGAAATTACCAAGGCTCTTAGTGAATTAAAAAAAGACATAAAAGGTGTAAAGCTCACAATTAGAGTTAATAGAATTAATTATACAAAATAATTTAGAATGTTTTAATACTGTCTTAGAGTTACTATTCCTATGATGAAACTCCATGACCAAAAAGTAACCTAGGGAGGAAAGGGTTTATTTTACTTTTGATTCTACATCACTATTTATCACTGAAGGAAGCCAGGACAGGAACTCAAACAGGGAAGGAATCTGGAGGTGTGAGCTGATGCAGAGGCCATGGAGGGGTACTTCTTAATGACTTGTTCATAGCTCTCCCAGTCTATTTGTTCATAGAACCTAGGAATGACACAATGAGCTGGGGCCTCCTGCATTAATCACTAACTAAGAAAATGTCCGTACTTTCAACCCAATCCTGTGGAGGCATTTCTCAATTGATCTTTTCTCATTTCAGATGACTCAAGTTGACATAAAACAAGATAGCACATACTTTACATAGGACATATAAACCATTTATACCTTTATTATGAAAAGCCCTACAAAATGATACCTTAAAAGAATTAAATTATTCAATTATGGGATATAGAGTGATTATGTGAATAAACCAGAAGTCACAGTAATATAACTTACAAGAAAATCACTAATTCTAAGACAGGCTCAGTCTTGTTAATGAAATAAAAAAGGGAGAGAGGCAGAGAGCCTTTGGGGCTACTTGGCAAGAATTTGACATGGGCCAAGGACAAGGAAATGGGCTGCTTGGCTGGAATATGACATTGGCCAAGGACAAGGAAGTAGGCTTCAGGCAGAAATCTGACATTAGGCTAGAACAAAGAAATAATTTCAGGCTGGAATCTAAATTTTAGTCTAGAACAAGGAAGTAGGCTTCAGACATGAAAATGACTTTGGGCTAGGACAGGGAAGTTGGCTCACATATTTTGGTCATCCTGATAAGCCCTTAGAAACAGTGATCATGGGAGTGTTAATGGAATTTTGTTTATTGTCTTGCTTGTTCTTTGACTATTGTGTTTATTGTCTTACTTGTTCCTTGACTATTTGCATCTGTTGTATTGCTAGTTCCTCATCTTTAATACTCACATGTAATTAAAATGGTATAAAACAGTATAAAAGCGAGGGTGGGGAGGTGAGGTACAGGGGAGGGTGGAAGGGGGTACACCAACGTGGAGATAGGAGGAGGGGGGAAGGGATAGTGAGTTCCTGGGAGGGAGGGGGGAAATGGGGTAAGGAGAGAACATCTGAAATGTATAAAAAATTTACAATAAAAATTCAATAAAAAAAAACAGTATAAAAGCAAAAAGGAGGATGTGTGATGGGATAAGGAGGTTCTATGGAGGGGAAATGGGTAAAGGCAATGACATCTGAAATGTAAATAAGTAAAATATCCCCCCCCCCCCAAAAAAAAAAAAACCCTGAAAGTGAAAAGATTTTACATGTAAATGAAATTCAAAAGAAAGCATGAATGGCCTATGTCAGATTCTTGCCAAGCAGCCCCAAAGGCTCTCCACCTCTCCCTCTTTTTTATTTCATTAACAAGACTGAGCCTGTCTTAGAATTAGTGATTTTCTTGTAAGTTATATTACTGTGCCTTCTTTACTATATTTCTTTAAAAAAAACAACTATACATTAAATTAAAATTAGAGAACAAAAAGCAGGTCACATATTGTTAATACAATCTATACAGCAAGAGGAGATAAAAATTTAGATATATCATGAGCCATATCAAGGCACTCAAATATATGAAAAAAAGTACTAGCAGATTTGGGTGGATAGACTCCAACACACTAATAGTTGTGAGTATTAACACCACAGTCTAAGCAATGCTTTTCACTTTGCCCATATACCCAAAATTTCTCTCAATGTTATGGACTATTTATTCTTTATAACACACACACACACACACTCACGCACCCACAAACATATAAATGCTAGAAGCTGGGATGGTTCAGTTTTACCTGTGTATATGCTTTTAGAGCTGAACACTCCTATAACCAGTTATGGGGATCATCCCTGAGGTAGACTCTCTCCTCTCAATAGTCATTAACTGACTATAGTTCTCCTGTCAGGGTGGGTCCTTGTGAGAGTTCTTCCACCCACATTGGCATGTCAACACCATTGTAGTTTCCTGGTAGAATTTTTTCATCTTTTAAATATAATACCATGTCATCTGCAAATATGAATAATTTGACTCCTTTCTCTACTTGTATTCTTTTGATTTCATTCACTTGTATTTCTGCTATGACTAATGCTTCAAGCATTATCTTAAAGGGGAGTAGGGATAGAGGACAGCTATGTTTCATTTCTGATTTTACTGCAATTGTGATTTTTTTCTCCATTTAGGGTAATGTAGGCTGACTATTATAGGTAGCTCTATTTATATTGGGAAATATCCCTTCTATTCCTGTTCTTTTCTAGGAATGTAGCATGAAGATGTGTTGGATTTTGTCAAAGGCCTTTTCTGCATCTATTGAAATGATCATGTGATTTTTGTCTTTAAGTCTATTTTTGTGATTTATTACAGTTATTGGCTTGTATATATTGAATCACCCCAGCATCTCCAATTTAGGGCCAAATTGATCATGGTGGGTGATATTTTTGATATATGCCTCTAATGTAATGAGCTTGTGAACATTTTATAGAACATGTTTGAACCTATGCTCATCTGGGGTACTTGCATGTAATTTTATTTTTGTTTTGTTATATCCTTACTTGGTTTGGATACTAGAGTAAAGCAAGCTGCAAAGAAGGGGTTTGGAAGTGCATTTTCTATTTCTATGTTTTTGAATACTTTAAAAGGTGTCCGTTGTGGATCTTCTTCAAAAGTCTGGTAGCATTCTGCAATGAATCTGGGCCTAGGCTTTTTTTTTTTTTTTTTTTAAGAGATTTTATTATTGTTTCTATCATCTTATTTATTATGAGTTGTTTGGGTTGTTTTTCTTCTTGTGGTGTGGATTAAACTAGAAAGTCAACCATTTTTTCTAAATGTAAAAATAACTTTTTTTACCCCAAAAATGTTGTCATCGCAGTGACTTACTGCTGAATATGTTCATTCTTTCTGAATTCTAGCTGGCTGTCTCAGCTGTTATGGGTCAAATTCCTCTAAGTTGACTGATTCAAAATGGCTTTTCTCAGTTCTGACTGAAAGCTTTGCTTGGCCTCAAACAAACTCTATCTGTTCTAATCTGTATTCTTCTCATTATCAGGCTCATTCAATCTTCACTTGTGTCTAGATTGTTCTCTCTACAACCTGTCTTTAAAACTATCCTAATAAAAAACCTACCTCCTCTCTCTTTGCCTGTTCTTAACATGCTTCTCTTTCCTGTGTGTTTTCATGAGATTTGGGCATATCCTATCTCTGACTCATTCTGTCAAATCTTTCTTTGACTCCTCACTTTGTCTGCCCTTCAATTAGACATCACTTTCATACATGGATGCTTTTTTTCTTACCATACTTTATTCGCTCTAGCAATTCCACCCCAAAAAAAAATTTTTAAATTTTTTTTTTTTTAAATTTTGGGTTAAAAAAGGGGAAATTTTAAAACCCTTTAAAAATTTTGGGGTTTAAATTTTTAAATTTTTTTTTTTTTTTTATTTTTTAAAAAATTTTTTTTAAAAAGGGGTTTTTTTTAAGGGTTTTTCCCCTTTTTTTTTTTTAAAAAAAACCCCAAAAATTTTTTAAAAAAAAAAAATTTTTTTTTTTTTTTTTTAAAAAAAATTTTTTTTTTTTTTTTTAAAATTTTTTTTTTCCTTTTTTTTTTTGGGGGCCCAAAAAAAAAAATTTTTTTAAAAAAAATTTTTTAAAACCCCCAAAATTGAAAATTTTTTTCCCCCCCCTTTTTTTTCCCCCCCTTTCCCGGTTTTTTAAAACCCTTTTCCCTTTTTTTTTTTTGGGGGGGTTTTTTGTTTGGCCTTTTTCCCCCCCCTTTTTTAAACCCCCCAACCCCCCTTTAAACCCGGGGGAAATTTTTTCCCAAAAAAATTTTAAAAAAAAAAACCCCCCCCCCCCTTTTTTTTTCCCCCTTTTTTCCCTTTCCCCCCCCCCCGGGTTTTTTTTTTTTCCCCCTTTTTTTTAAAAAAAAAAAAATTTTATTTTTTCCCCCCCCCAAAAAAAAAAAATTTTTTTAAAAAAAGGGGGGGAAAAGGGGTATGGGGGGTTTCGTAAAAAAAAAAAAATTTTTTTGGAAAAAAAAAAAATTTTTTAAAGTTTTTAAAAAAAAAAATTTTTTTAAAATTTTTTTTAAAAAAAATTTTTTTTTTTCCGGGGGGGCCCCAAAACCCCCCCCCTTAAGGAGGAAAAAAAATTTCCGGGGGAAAAAAAACCCGGGGTTTTTAAATTTTGGGGGGGGAAAAAGGTTTTTGGGGGGGGGGGGGGGAAAAAATTTTGGGGGGGGGGGGTTTAAAAGGGAAAAGGGGGGGGGGGGGAAAAAGGGGGGTTTTTGGGAAAAAAAATTTGGGGGGCCCCCCCCCCCCGGGGGAATTTTTTCCCCCCCCCTTTTTTTTTGGGGGGGGTTTGGCAAAAGGGGGGGGGGGTTTTTTTTTTTTTTTCCCCCCCCCCAAAAAGGGGGGGGGGTTTGGGGGGGGAAAAAAATTTTTGGGGGGGGCCCCCAATGGGGGAGGGGGGGGGGCCCCGGGGGTTTCCCAAAAGGGGTTTTTGGGAAAAAAATTTTTTTTGGGGGGGAAGGGGGGAAAAAGGGGGGGGGGGCCCAAGGGGGGGTTAAAAAAAAAGGGGGGGGAAAAAGGGGGGGGGGGGGGGGTTTTTTGGGGGGGGGCCCCCGGGGGGGGGGGGCCCCCGGGTTTCCCAAAGAAAATTTTTGGGGGGGGGGGGGGGGGAAAATGGCCCCCCCCCGGGGGGGGGGTTTTTTGGGGTACCGGGGGGGGGTCCCCCCCAAAAAAAGGGGGCAATAAAGGCGGGGTTTAAAAGGGGGGGTTTTAAAATTTTTTAAAAATAAAAGGGGGGGGTTTTTTTGGGTTTTGGCCCCCTTTTAAAAAATTTTGGCAAAAAAAACCCAAAAAACCCGGGGGGGGGGGAAAAAAAAAAATTTTCTTTTTTTAAAAAAGGGGGGGGGAAAAAAAAAAAAATTTTTTTTTTATTTTTTTTTTTTGGGGGGGGTTTTAAACGGGTTTTTTTTAAAATTTTTAGGGGGGGGGGGTTTTTCCCGGGGTTTTTTTTTTTTTTTTTTCCCCCTTTTTTTTTTTAATAAAAACAAAAAAAAGGGGGGGGGTTTTTTACGGGCCTTTTAAAAAAATTTTAAAAAAAAAATTTTTTTTGGGGGTTTTTTTTTTTTTTTTTTTAAAAAAAGGGGGGGGAAAATTTTTTTTGGGGGGAAAAAACCAGGGGGGGGGGGGGCAAAACCCCTTTTTTGGGGGTTTTAAAAAAAAAACCCAAAAAAGGCCTTTTTTTTTTTTTAAAATTTTTTTAAAAAAGGGAATTTAAAAAACCAAAAAACCCTTTTTTTTTTTCCCCTTTTTTAAAAAAAAAAAATTGGCCAAAAATTTTTTTAAATTTTAAAAGTAAAAATTGGAAAAATTGTTTTTTTTTTTTTTTTAATTCAAAAGGGTTAATTTTTTATAATTTTTTTTTTTTAAAAAAATTTTTAAAAAAAATTTTTGGGAACCCTTTTGTTTTAAAAAAAAATTTTTTAAAAGGAAAAAAATTTGGGGGAAAATTTTCCCCCAAAAAAAAAAAAAAAAAAAATTTTTTTTTTTTTTAAAAAAAAATTTTTAATTTTTTTTCCCATTTAAATTTTTTGGAAAAAAAAAAATTTAAAAATTTTTTTTTTAAAAATTTTTTAAAAAAAAGGTTTTTTAAAAAAAAAAAAAGGGTTTTTTGGGAAGGGGGGGAAAAAAAATTTTTTTTTTTTTTTTTTTAAAAACCAAAAATTTTTTTTTAAAAAAAAGGGAAAAAAAAGGGTTTTAAAAAAGGGGGGTTTTTCCCAAATTTTTTCCCTTTTTTCCCCTTTTAAAATTTTTGGGGCAAAACCAAAAAAAAAAAAAAAAAAAAAAAAAAAAAAAAAAAAAAAAAATTTTTTAAAAAAGGGAAAAAAAAAAAAAAAGGGGGTTTTTTTTAAAAAAAGGGGGTTTTTGGGGGGGGGAAAGGAAACCCCCCCCCAAAATTTAAAAAAAAAAAGGGGGGGAAGCCCCCTTTTAAAACCCCTTTTTTTTAAAAAAAAACCCCTTGGGGGGGTTTGGGGGGGTTTTTTTCCCCCTTTTTCCCAAACCCCGGGGTTTGGGCCTTTGAACGGGAAAACCCAAAATTGGGGGGAAAAACCCCCCCCCTTTTTTTTTTCCCCCGGGGGGGGGGGGTTTTCCCCCCAAAAAAAATTTTTTTTTAAACCCCCCCCAAAATTTTAAAAAAGGGGGGAAAAAAGAAAAAAAGGGGGGAAAAAAAAAATTTTTCCCCCTTTCCCTTTGCCCCCTTCCCCCCCCCCTTTTTTTGGGGGGGGCCCCCCCTTTCTTTTTTTCCCCCCCCCCCTTTTTAAAAAAAAAACCCCCCCTTTTAAACCCCCAAAACAAAAAAAAATTTTTTGGCTGTAGAGGGGGGGTTTTTTTTTTTTAAAAAAAAACCTCAGATCTATGCCCCGGGTTGGGGGGGAAAAAAAGGGGGGAAAAGGGGGGTTTTGAGGGGGGGGGGGGCCCAAAATTTCCCCTTTGGTTAAAAAAAAAAATTTTTGGGGGGGGTTTGGGTTTTTTTTTGGAAAGCAGCCAGCTAGGAACCTCGATATCTTAGTGGCCCATGAGACAAAAAACCCCCCCCCTTCCTCAAAAAAACCCCCAAATTTCAAATATACCGGGAGGCAGGGCAATTTTTTTCCCCCTCTGGTCCTGCCCACTCATCGTCGATGAATTTTTTTAATGTCCGCATCACCTCCAGCCTCTTTAAAATTTTTAAAAGGGAACAGATGGGCGGGAGCCAAGCCCCCGGAAAATACCTCTGGGTTTAAGGAAAAAACCCCCAGGAAAATTCCCCGCTGTTCTGGAAGGCCTAGTTTAGTACAAAAGGGTTTAAAAAAGGACCCTTCTTTTGGGGCAAAGGAAAAAAAAAGGGAGGGGGGGGGGTTAAAAAAAAAAAAAAAAGGTTTAAATTTTAAAAAAAAAAAAAAAAAAGTGGGGTAGTAAGGGGGAAGAAAACCCCCCAAAACCCCGGCCCCTTTCCCCCCCCCTTTTTAAAATAATTGGGAAAGGGGTTTGCATTTTTTAAAATGGGGGAACCCTTAACAAGAAATCCTTTTGCCCCCCCTTTTGGTTAAAATTTTCCCTTCTCCTTTGGCCCGAAAAAATCCTTTTGGTTGAGGGCCCCCTTTAAAACCCCCCCCCTTTTTTTAGGTCCCCTTCCCCCCCCCCCCCCATTACTGGTATAGTAGTCTGTGGGTGGGGATTTGTGTTTTTCTTAAAGGGGCTGTATAAACAGGGCCAGGTTTTCTGGATTTTATAGTCCCGGGGAGAAAACTGGTGAGAATTCTTATAGGTCTGCCTTTATATGTTATTTGACTTTTTCCCTTACTGCTTTTTAGTATTTTTTCTTTGTTTTGTGCATTTGATGTTTTGATTATATGTGACAGGAGGTATTTCTTTTCTGGTCTAGTCTATTTGGCATTCTGTAGACTTCTTGTATGTTTATGGGCATCTTGTTCTTTGGGTTAGGGAAGTTTTCCTCTATAATTTTGTTGAAGATATTTATTGGCCCTTTAAGTTGGGAATCTTCACTCTCACCTATCCCTATTATCCTTAGGTTTGGTCTTCTCATTGTGTCCTGGATTTCCTGGATGTTTTTGGGTTAGGAGCTTTTTGAATTTTGCATTTTCTTTGACAATTGTGTCAATGTTTTCCATGGTATCTTCTGCACATGAGATTCTCTCTTCTATCTCTTGTATTCTGTTGGTGATGCTTGTGTCTATGACTCTTGATCTCTTTCCTAGGTTTTCTGTCTCCAGAGTAGTCTCCCTTTGAGATTTCTTTATTGTTTCTATTTCCATTTTTAGATCCTGGATGGTTTTGTTTAATTCCTTCACCTGTTTGGTTGTGTTTTCTTGCAACTCTTTAAGGGATTTTTGTGTTTCCTCTTTAAGGGCTTCTACCTGTTTACCTGTGTTCTCCTGTACTTTTTTAAAGGAGTTACTTATGTCCTTCTTAAAATCCTCTATCATCATCATGAGAAGTGATTTTAATTCTGAATCCTGCTTTTCCGGTGTGATGGGGTATCCAGGGCTAACTATGGTGGGAGAACTGGGTTCTGATGATGCCAAGTAACTTTGGTTTCTGTTGCTTATGTTTTTATGCTTGGCTTTTGCCATCTGGTTAACTCTAGTGTTACCTGTGCTCACTGTGTCTGACTGGAGTCTGTCTATCCAGTTATCTTGCTTGTGTGAGAACTCCGCAGAGTCCAGATGTCTCTGTGATCCTGTGATCCTAAGCTCCTGTGTAGAAGAATTTCTGGGACTCAGGCCACCTCTGGGATCCTGAAATCCTTCTGCTGTGAGTGCAGTGGTTTCTCTAGGATGATTCAGGATATGGTGTCTTCACAGGAGCAGAGCAGCTAGCTGTCACATGGTCTGAGTGGAGTGACTCCTCTAGAATGGCTCAGGGTATGGTGTCCACTGCTCTGCGTATAATGGCTCCTCTAGGATGGCTCAGGATATGGTGTCTCCATAGGAGCAGACCAGCTAGGTGTCTGCTGGTCTGAGTGCAGTGGCTCCTCTCTGATGGCTCACGATACAGTGTCTCCACAGGAACAGACCAGGTAGGTGTCTGCCCCAGGCAAAAGGACCAGGCAAGCGGGGAAGGGAAGTGGTATTCCAGAGAGCTGGGGTTTGGGTGGCTGATGGTTCCTTAGTGCCCCTGGCTCTCAGTTGTAACTCTGGGGCTTGGAGTAGTGGATGAGGGTTCTTACCCACTGCTCTGAGTGCAGTGGCTCCTCTAGGATGGCTCAGGATACATGTCTCCACAGGAGCAGACCAGCTAGGCATCTGCCCCAGCCAAAAGCAGAAAGGAGCTGGAGTATAATTTTTTAAAGTATTCCATTATAGCCGGGCGGTGGTGGCGCATGCCTTTAATCCCAGCACTTGGGAGGCAGAGGCAGGCGGATTTCTGAGTTCGAGGCCACCCTGGTCTACAGAGTGAGTTCCAGGACAGCCAGGGCTACACAGAGAAACCCTGTCTTGAAAAAATAAAACAAACAAACAAACAAATTCCATTATAATGTTCTGAACTTCTTTGGTGTCTGTTATCATGTTTAATTATGTATTTCTGATTCTTTTAATTTGGGTTATCTCTTGCTTGCTTGTTAGTGAGGCCAAGGTTCTATGGATCTTGCTTATCTTCTAGTAGAATCAGATTTTAGATTTATTAGTTATATTGCTTTCATTATTTTCATTTCATTACTACTAATAATTCTCTTAGTTTTATTATTTTTGCTGTTTACTAGATTTAGGTTTGGTTTGTTCTTGTTTGTTTTTTTTTTTCCAAAGTCTTTAGTTGCATTAGGTGATTTATTTGTACTCTTTCTGATTTTTTTAAAATATAGATATTTACAACTGTACAGTTCTTCATATGAATGCTTTTAAGGTGTCCCAGAGATGTTGTTCTATGTGTTTTTATTTTATTTTTTAAATTTCTGGGACTTTAAAGGAGTTTATTGATTTATTTTTTTTGACCTACTCATCATTCATTGCAGGTTTTGTTTTATTTCCATGAGTATGTGCAACTATTAGAGATCCTTTGCTGTTCACTTTAAGCATTATAGTATTGTAGTCAGATATGATACACCAAATTTCTTTTTTTCCCCCTTGAATATGTTAAGGTTTATTTTGTGATCAAAAATATAGTCAGTTTTAGAGCTGTTTCTGTTTGCTGCTGAGGAGAATATTTTGGTGTTTGGGTCAAATATCCTGTAGATATATGTTAAACATATTTGATCTGAGATGTCATTTACTTCTCATGTTTCTTTGCTTTATTTTTGTCTAGATGAGAATTACTGTATTAAAATAATCTACTATGAGGAGTTGATGTTAATCTGTATCTTTAATTTCAGTAGTACTTTTTTTTTTTTGCAAATTTTGTTACACTAGAATTTGAAAGATATATGATTGCAATGTCTTCTTGGTTAATTGGATCCATAATTAAAATGGAGTGTTTTTCTTGAATCTTCTGATTTGTTTTAATTTGAAGTCTATTTTATCAGATTTTAGGAGAGCAACATCTGTTTCCTCCTAGTTCCATTTTCTTGGAATACTTTTTTCCAACTTTTCATTTTAAGGTGGTACTTATCTTTAAAACTAGGATACATTTCCTGTAGATAACAAAAGAAATTGGTTTCTTAACTCATTCAGATAATCTATATCTTATGATTATGTAGATGAGGCCATTATTATTTAAAGTTAATATTGAAAATTGTATATAGATTGCAACTATTTTATTGTTTTTTTCTTTTTTTTTAGTTATTTCATGAATTATAACTTCATTTCGCTTTCTTTCTACAGCCTCTTGGCTATTTTGATTTCTGTTCTCAGTCTGAAATATAGGCTTGGTGTGCACGTGCCCTTTTAGCACGTTTATATCATTAGATAGTTTCCTTTCTACTTGAGGTATGGAGGCAGACATAGGATAGTCATCTAGGTCCACATCCAAAGTCTTTTAGAACTTGGAACACATTGTTCCAGGGACTTCTGGCTTCCATTGAGAAATCAGCTAATATTCTGATGGGTTTTCCTTTATATGTGACTTCTGGTTTTGTTTGTTTGTTTTGTTTTATTCTTACAGTTTCAGATACTTGTTTTTTTTTTTTTTTTTTTTTTTTGTTGTTGTTGTTATATATTTAGTATTTTTTTCTCCTTCTTGTCCATCCCATCTAGATACACCACTCTTCTGTCTCTCATTAGAAAAAAACAGCCTGCTTTGGGATAATAAAATATAATAAGATAAAACAAAAACATCATATCAATGCTGGGCAAGGCAACCCAACAGATGAAAAAAACCAAACAGTAGACACAAGAATCAGAGATACATTCCCCTAACCCTAACCCTGATTCACATACTCAGGGGTCCCATAAAAATACTGCTTTCTCTTATGAAGGGTACTTTGAGCTCTGAGGAAAGGATTCAGTGGAGACATCTCATTTAGAGTTATGTGATTCAAAGACTCTCTCCTCATGTAATGCCTGGCTATGAGACTCTGCCTCTGTTCCTGTCTGCTGCAACAGGAAGAAACTTCTCTGATGATGACTGAATAAGGCACTAATCCATGAGTATTGCCTAATATGATTAGAAGCCATATTATTGATAATTTTTTAGGCCCATAGTTTTTGGTTTTACCATGTGTCTCTGGACCTAGTTTGTGTTGTGAATCTAGTGTCTGGTTTTTGATAAGCCAAGCAGTGTTGATTATGGGTTCCATCTCATGAATTAGGCCTTAAGTCAAATCAAGCATTGCTTCTCTAATCCCTCTAGGTCTGTGCCACCATTACCCTGCTATATCTTCTAGGCAGGAACACAGAAAAAGATTTTGTGCCTGGGTTGGTATTTATTCTTCCCTTTTGGTTGGAGTTACAACATAAGCATGTTACCACTTATGTGGGTGAAGATGTAGAATATGAGGAGATTCCCCCATTGCTGGTGGGAGTGCGAACTTGTACAGCCACTATGAAAATGAATATGACAGTTCTTTAGAAAGTTGGGAATCATTCTACCTAAAGACCCAGTTATACTACTTTTGGGTATATACCTGAAGGATGGTTCATTTTATGACAGAGACTCTTTCTCAAACATGATCATTACGGCTCTATCTATAATAGCTAGAAACTGGAAATAACCTAGACGTCCTTCAAAACAAGAATGCCTAAAGAAAATGAGGTACATTTACAGAGTAGAGTATTACTCAGCTGTTTAAGAAAATGACATCATAAAATTTTCAGGCAAATGGATGTAACTAAAAAATATTACCTGAGTGAGGTAACCCAGACCCAGAAAGATAAATATGGCTTGTATTTAATTGAATGTGTTCATTAGCCAATAAATAAATGATAAATAACCTATAAACCATAGACCTGGAGAGATTAGGTATAGAGGAAGGAACTAGAGGAGACACATGGATCTTCCTGGGAAGGAAAAATAGAACAGATTTTATGGGTGGACTGAGGGTAGGTACAGGGATGAAAGGATCATGTGGGGAGTGGGAGGTAAGATAAGGTTGAGAGAAGGAGTTCATGAAAAAACATCTGGAATTAAGGGCATTTGAGGGATGATATGGATATCCAGTGTAGTGGAATCTTCCTAAAACATATGATGTTGATCCTAATGAGGTCTCCTAACAAGGGGGAGATGGAGTCTCAATTGGCATTTCTTGGCACCAAAGGAGACTTTCAGTAGTAGGACGTGGTTATGTTCAATTGAGTTGTTGGCCAAAGGGTCCCAAGAAAATTCCCAACCAATCCAGGTTGTTGCTAAGACAATGGATTGCACCATTGCCAAGGACAATAACTACACGATTCATTGAACATGGAGAAGTCGAACTGGTGCCTATATGTCACTTTCACCAAACATTCTAGATTTAGTATTTTAATATTCCACAGACTTTCTTTTCTGGTCCTATTTGGTGTTCTGTGTGCTTCTTATTTCTGTATGTGCATATCTTTCTGTTGTTGTAGTAATTATTTAAAAAGGCCTCTGGCTCAGGCTGACTATCTAAGCTGCAGCAGCTCTGCCTAGCCCAACCACCATGTTTCTTGGCCTGAGGCCAAGTGCGTGCTACAGCTAGAACTGGCCACCAGAAACACCAGGCCTGCCACCCACTAGATGCCAGCATGAGAGATGGCTCTGCCAATCTTCCAGGCTGTCTCCACATGGCAGGGCATTGCCCAGATCATTCCACCATCCATGCTGGCCCAATAAGAGAATGACTCTAATTCTTATAGATTAATCAAAGGCTTCATATGTTTGATAATGATCAGTAACAAGATGCCCATACAAAGAGAGTTGTATCCCAATTAGCTAACCTAATTATAAGTTTATAAGTTGTGCCCCATGAGTGCTCTCCATACCTGTGTGGTTCTCCATCCTCCTACATCTCTCCCTCTCTTGCTCCCTCCTCTTCCTTTTCCTCTTCCTCTCCTAACTCCTCCCACCTTAGCTCCTCCTACATTCTGTAGTTTTGGAAAGTTTTCTTTTATGGTCTTGTTGACACAGTGTATGCATTCTACCTGGGATTTTTCTCTTTCATATATGTTTATAATTGGAAAATTTGGACTTTCCATAGTATCCCACAGATCCTGCATATTCCTTTTGTGGGTTATCATTATTATTGTGTTGTTGTTGCTATTATTATTAGTAGTAGTATTAGTAGTTAGTAGTAGTAATACTTTAATTTTTTCATGATAGAGTTCCACTATGTAGCTCAGGATGGCTTAGAATCTTTTATGTAGACCATGCTGGCCTCAAACTTACAGTGATTCACCTGCCTCTGCCTCACTAGTACTAGGATTAAAGATGTATGCCACAATGCTGAGGCAATCTTTTTTTCTATTCTTCTCTTGTGTGATTTGTTTCTTCTCCTTTATCTTGAAGTCCTAACATTCTATTTTCTATGGGTCCATTCTACTTGTAAGACTTTCTCCTGGGTTTTCTAATTGGGTTGTTGAGTTTTCAATATATGATTTCATCTAACTATATATTTTCTTTCTGTGTTTTGTTTGTTTTTTCTTGTTTGTGTGTTTTTTATATCACTTGGACATTTATTGCTATACTCATTAAGTTCTTTGAGCTATTTGTTCATGTCTTCATTTAAATTGTTTGAATCCTTTGGTGAACTTCATGACATTTTTTTAAGTTCTGGGTCCTAGGTTTCATCTAGTTAATTCATACTTAATAACATTTTTTTGTATGGCTAGTGGATTGGGAGGAGATGTACTATATTGGCCTTTCATATGTTCTGAATTTTTGCAAGTAGACCTGGCCATGTGTATTTTCTTTATTTGTGGATGTCTGATGAGAGAATATAGGCTGCCTCTGTTGAGCAGAATTTTGCTTTTGTTTTGTTGTCTAAGCTTAGTTGATTTAAGATCAAGTATGAGTAATTGCTAGGTCAATCCTTCAAATGATCTATGTAAGTCTTAGATGGAAGGATTCAGGATGATTCCAATTCTGGGATATGCCTTAAAGTATGAGAATGGAACCTGGATCTGCTTGGTCTGTTGTGTGAGCTATGCTCTGCAGGTCATGCCTGACAGTCTGAGGATAGTATCAGTGCGCCAGGATCTTAGTTATTCACTACACTAGTCTGGCACATAGAATGTGCAGCTGCTCAGGATGTGCAGGTAAGACTTGAAGGTTGGGGATGCCATGGGAATGTGAGGTTCTTTATCTTCACCCAGCAATTGGCTTCTGCCGTTTTTATTTACTCAATCAAACAATTAGAGAATCTCCCCCTACAGGATATGAGGCAGGGATCAATCCTTGGAGCTGGGAAAGGCACAGATGGAACTGACCAAATTGGGCTGATGCTTAGGATGTGTGAATAGGGTCAAGCCTACTGACAGTATTTTACTTTAACTTAAGAAGTTGGTTTTGTTTTTTAATTAATTCCATTTCTTTGTGAAATTTCCTAGAGTACTGAAATATTTTTCTTTTTCTCTAAATTCACCAAGTTTCCTCTAGACAACTGATTCTTTAAATCTCTGTGAATTCTTCCAGACTCATGACTATTTCATAATTTATTTTGAGAACTAAGAGAAGTCATTATTTCTGGAAGGATCTTGATGTGTATTGCTGTGCAACTTCTTTGGGTCACTGATGTATCACATATTCTCTACAGTCTTGTTAACCCAGCTTTATTTATCTTTGTCTTTCCAGAAATTTTAAACAGGCTATTTTTCTGAGCTAGTAGCTCCTTCTACTATTGCATCACTAGAGTATGACCAGATGTGTAGGAGTCTGCTGTCGGTGTACTATTGCTGTTGTAGTATCAGGGAACAATCCAAGTCCTATACACTGATAGTATGTTGTTCAAAAAGAACCATAAGAGCACTAAAAAGAGTATTTTGTCCAACAATACTTTTCTTCAAGCCTGGATAGTTTTAGATGCCTGATCAGTTACTATCATAAGATCAACCACTCAGGGATACTACCCAGCTTTCAATAGGGCAGCTCTAGATTCCCTGTGTTATATCTATGACCAGTAGTATAACCAAATGATGTCTCTGAGCCCACAGTACTAAATGGAAGTGGGAGTAAGGCATATGTTGCTATGAGATAACAAATAAAATGATATCACAGGCTTAAGACTGATGCAACTAGCCACTGGTGATAATATCTAGAATATAAGCCCAGTAGACCAGGGAAACATATCTATCTTCTTTTGGTATTTGGGTTGCTGCAAAAAGCTGTCTGAAAGCAAGCCTGGGGATGGGACCCACTGGAATCTGCCCAGTGATAGGTTTGTGAACTCAGCCATAAATTCTATGGCAAAAACTCATGTTGATTATTCTGCCCCACATCAACAAATAGAGCAGTGCTATGTGGTTTAAGTAAAAACGAGCATCCAAACAAAGACTTTTGATGGTCTCCAGTGAATGAACACTTGAGAAAGAACTCAATAACATATGCTTGCTTTTACTCATAAATTTAAAAGTAGTTGAAGCATAGTTTTAAGATAAATTTAAAATTTTAACAGCTCCTGGAGCAGTACCACAGAAGTCTTGTGCGTGGAGGGACAGAATTTGAAGAGTACTGATTTAAAGCATAAGTTTTCCTTGTGAAATTTCTTTAAAACTGTCAAACATGGAGGTAAACACTTCATTTTATTCTAAGCAAACAGGGGTCATTTGTGCTTGTTCAATTGCTCTTTCCAAATCATGAACTCTCCTGCTGTTTTTGTTGACATTTCCAATAGCCCACTGAGAAAAAACTTTGTGGAAGGAAATGTCAAATATTTCCTTCTAAGTGCTGGAAGTGGTAAAATATACAAGAGGGTCTATACGGGAGTAAATAAGGTGCTCTTGAGTGATTTGAAATATGAAGTTGAATTAATTTGTCTCATTTCTGAACTCTGCCATTCCAAAAGTGTTTTGGCTATAGTGGAAAGGATTACAATAAAAATGTATTATAATAAATTGCACTACTTGCAACTTTATCAGTGCTAATCAAAAGTTATTGCATTCAATTAGGAGATAATTCAGTCTCATACATCTAGGTTTCTTTGAATTTCACTTGGAGATTTTGCCACATTATAAAAGGAACAATCATTTTAATAAAAGAGTTTGAATAAAAAATTAACTACAAGAATATGTCCATTTTCCGACTCAATGTTCTATTGTATATTCTGGCATACATATTTAACAACATGTCCTTAATATATTAATCTAAAAACATTTATTTTTCTTCGATCTAACTTGTAAGAGAGGATAAAATATGTGACAACCACAAAAAATCACTCCACGGAGCATATGGTGTAACATACAGTGATGGTTTGTGTGGTGGTGTTAATAAGAATGGCTCCCATTGGTATAATGCTCACCAGAGAAATTGGTCCGGTTTATACCAATGGGTACTGATACAGAAATCTAGATTTCCACGTTTTTTCTTACACAAATTGTTATCTGTTAACGTTTTCTCAACTTGTTTCTTTAAACCTTGATTTCTCATTTTTAAAATTTAAATAAGTTAAACTTTTACTTAAAGGTTTAGATAAAGTAAGAAGTTAAAAAAATTACAGGACAGTAAAATTATGAAGTCTAAACTGAAGGTCCACATCTTCAAAATGGCAATTCCAACTGTATAAAGTTCATTGACATGTGACTCTGGGGTCTGATTAATCCTTCTGTTGATTTATTTTCATTTTTATTTGATTGTCATAGCCTTTTTATTTTTGGTATTCTTTTATGAAGTATCATTTCATCTGTTATCGGTAATTTATTTGCCCTGTGAGTTGTTTGCTTAAGTGATGTAGCTACTGTTATTTTGTGTTGCTAATTTTTCTTTGTGTCAGTAAGATCTCTTTAATAATGAAATAAACATTTTGATCCCTATATGTGTTAAAAAATTAATTCACTAGTCAGCTGTCTGTTCCTGACTGTGTTTTTACATGCGGAATCTTTTATTCTTAGGTTAATGTGGGGCAGCTTCCATTGCTACTGAAGTCATGCTCATGAAGATTCTTACTCCTCTGAGGCCTTGAGTATAATTGAGCATATATTTTAATTTATTTACTATAATACATTTCTAATCTGTCAATTGTTGAGTATGATTCATAACCTGTTGCTTTTCTCCTGGATCACCTCAATTCCAGCAGTTGCCATGGATCTCAATTATTGCTGTTATTTTGGTTACCATTGGCTACTGTTTGGGGATCTTTGAGCTGATACTGGCGTGGGCATATGGTGTCAGGTCTTAGCACCTCATTTTGTAGTTTTGCTTCCTTTCTAGTATTGAATTCTAGAAAGTTAAGCTTAATGTTTCTGCATCCTAGTAACAACACAAGATCATAACCTTTTACAATTTTGATTTTGAAAGATCAAATGAATGTTTTATGTTCATATGTACAACAGAGGACCATGATAGGGCATATCACAGGGCATTCATGACAGCTCCTTCACTTGCTTTGATTTCCAAATAGACATTGGCTAGCAACTGCATAGCCAAAAGCCCCGATTTTAAGTTCCTCTTTGTTCTTGTCTATGAGTGTCTTTCAATGTAATGGGTGCTTCTCTGTTGTGAGGTGCTGCACAGCAGACTCTGGCTCAGTTGCTGAGTTTGTAATTTGTGATAAGTTGTTTAATCTTTATGTTTCACTTTGGTTATCTATGAAATGAGAATATAATATTATACTTAAGCTGACTGTCAAAATATAATAAATGTTATGATATATCATATTAAATATTGTATATTAAATATTAAATATTATATATATAGTTAGCTAGTTTTGTTCATTTTTAAATAAGTTCAATTCAACATAATGCAATCAATGCATTGATGTCTTGGTTGGATTCATTGTCTTTGAGGCCTGCTACATGAGCTACAGGTAGTTAACATTTTCCTCTGCTGTCATGATAACTTTTCTTCATAGTGATTTCTGTTTAGTTGAGTCCATTTACTTTGGCTGTACTCACTACTGATATCAACCAGCATTACTCCCTGTAGCCTTTCTATTTCCTTTGATGCAAGTGTTTTTCTAAACTAATGATGCCTCTTTGATGGGCACTGCTAATCTAAGTGCTCTGTTCCTAACTAAACTCTCTGTAATATGTAGTTATTCAGGCTGAAAAGACTTGGCTAGGCATAGAGTCTGAACTTGGACATTCTATATTGGAATTTCAACAAGCTGACAGGGAAACTCCATGGAGTTTTGAGTCTGAAAGTATTTGTGTACAGAATAACCAGTGGCTAGGTCCCTGACATGAGGATAAAAGCCTGCAATGGGAAGATGAGTCCAAGATACATACAATCAGAGGAAATGTGTGGCATGATTCTGGTCCTTCAAATCTTTCATTCTCATGACCCCTGACACCAGTTCCACTCACATTTTCTGGTTGTGTTAGGCAATAAATTCCATACTGTTTGTTCCCTCCTTTATGTTGCTCTTGGTGACACTAATTCAATAGAATTAATAGAATTAATTAATTAATAATAGAATTAATTAATTAATAGAATTAATTAATAATTAATAGTAGAATATAATAGAACTTTCTAACTTAAATAGCAGCTGTTTTTCAAGTAGCCACTTTCCTTCTGTAGAAACTATTTGAGACCAATGACCACCTCTAGGCACTCCACAGATAATTAAGCCATTAATGTGTGTAAGTCAGTTTAGTGAGGTAGCACTGGAGAATGAGGAGAGTGGAGAGAAAGAGAAGAGAAGAGAAGGGAGGAGAGGAGAGGAGAGGAGAGGAGAGGAGAGGAGAGGAGAGGGAGGGAGGGAGAGAGAGAGAGAGAGAGAGAGAGAGAGAGAGAGAGAGAGAGAGAGAGAGATATTCTTGTCAGGATGTGATGAGCACCTTTGCTGGCTGTAGGGTATGACTGCAGCATTTCTTTTCCTGGTTCACTAGTGTGTCTCATTTTCATGGCAGCCTAGATGACAAATCCTGAAGCTGCTTTGCTTGGAGGCTGTAGATACTGGTGTTTTTTCTCTAAATCTTTTCTCTGGGTCTCAAACTTCAATAAGAAAACACTTATGCTTTCTATGTTAGACATTCTGCTATGACTCCTGCTACCAACTCTAACTTCTTGTATACTATCCCTGATGTTGTGAGAAGATATATTTGGTTATTCCGAAAGGAAAGCCAAAGTATAATATATACATATACATATATATATATATATATATATATATATATATATATATATATATATATAATGGGTTTAAAGAGTTTATACAAAATGGGCGTCTGAGAAGTGAAACTCTGGGTCTTCTTAAATCAAATATGACAAATTTGCATTTGTTTTTCCGCACACACACAAAGAGGTTGCTCATTGCCCCAGTATTCTGAGGATGGCAGGCACACACTGTGCTGATTGAACACGAACTCCTGAGCTCTCAGCTGGGCTTGCAGAGCAAAAAGGAGTTGAACAATAGCTTATGAATTCATTAGAAATGACAGCAATGTTTCTATCAAACATTTCATCTGCTGTATTGATGAGTCACATTAAGAGAATGAAAACTCTCACCACTTTGTATACAAAGCTTAGGAAAGCAACATACATCCGCAATTCACAACATGTACACACTTATCATCTGCTTTGTAAACCATTCGGTTCGGGCCTGAATACACTGTTTGACAGATGCTTCCAGCCTCTTAGGTTTTAAACAACAGTTTTCCCTTGCCAAAATTCTCACTTCATTATCATGAACATAAAATGAGGTGGCAGCAGCTGCTACAGGTAAGCTCGCATCCTTATCCATGCTTCACAGCAAATCCTAAATTGTGAGCTGTGTTCCCAGAAAAGTAGAAACACCGAGATCAATGCTTGGGGTCTGTTTCCACTTTTCCATTAAAAGGTATTGCTAATATCGCTGTTACATTTCTAAATAACACAACCACAGATGTCCTGAAATTAAGCAACTTCAAACAGATTAGGTCTACATGAATCTGGTTTAACTGCATGGATGTGTCAGGGGTAAAGTAGGAAATCAAGGTCTTGAAACCCAGGGAAAGAGAACCAGTCTTGCAGAAAGGCAGTTTGTTAGAGGAAATTGTCCCCCAAAAATGTGCTAAAGGAGACAGGCGGAGAGTTACTTGGAGATTCGTGACCAGAGATGAAGGCACGGAGAGAGGAAGCCTGGTCATGGTTGCTTTCCAGGTAGATAGACGTGTATTTGAAATATTTTAAATGATTTTTGCTGGCAGACCTCTTCTGTTAAAGTTGAAAAAATATTATGTTTAGTTTAATTTTATCATGCAACAATTGATGACCTGTGATTCTGATGGTTACAATGGTCTTCTTAGCTCTGAGAGCATACCAGTCAGTCCACACCTGCATCCTTAGGAATACTGATAAGTGGTGTGTGTGTGTGTGTGTGTGTGTGTGTGTGTGTGTGTGTTTTACTTTTTCTTTCCACTAACAGAGTTGGTGGAGGGTTTCAGAGCACAACAATGAGTAAATGAATCCCAGGAGGAATGGCAACCTTAAGTTTTCCATCTATGAAAAATTTTTAATGAATCAAGCTGGAATTCTCTTCAGCCATTTCCTTGTACCTCATGCTTCAAACTCAAGAAAACAGCTGATTTTCCTTGTGGCTATTTATGTTCATGTCATTACCCTAATTCACTAGGTTCTATCACAAATTCCCACAGTATGCTTTCTTTTTTTCTAATCTCTTATTGTTCTTCCTTGGGAATCAAGAACCAGGAAGCTCAGATTACTTACAGAATACTAATCAAAACCAGTATAAATTAAGTATAAATTTAATTAGTCAATTACTTTACTACCAAGAAATTAGGGCCTTCATGTGTGTGTGTGTGTGTGTGTGTGTGCGCACGTGTGTGTGTTACCTAAACCAGCCTTGTACTTTTAGTTGACATTAGATTAGTTTCAGATCAATTTTATTGTTCTAAAAATTGCTAGGTTTCAGGGAGGTTTCTTTGGCACCATTTATGAGCCCTGTGTATTGTTCAGAGTCAGAGTTGCACAGTAGTGAGCACACCATTTGGAACAGTCAATGTTGCTAAGGCCCACAAAAAGATTTAAAAAGTATTTTGCCTGAGAAAGTCATTCCCTGAGACCAAGGCTAGAACTAAGCTGGATGGGCTCCTGAGTCTCCTCATAGAGAGAGCCTCTGCTGTCTTTAGTGGAGGGATAGCATTCCTCTAGTCTATTTATATATCAAAGCCAGAAATCCTGCTGCCGAAACGTGTGCTTGTATCACAGGTTCAGGAGCATGGATCTCTTATGGTGCTTAAAGGATATGTCAGCACTGACCTGAGGACAGGATCTTCAGTTTTTATGGGCTCCTGGATTCACTCTGGAAATCACAAATCAGTCCCCCATGTTGCTTTCAGTGTAATAAACATATTCATGTTCCTGATATGAGCATGTCTCTCATTATCAGTGCAGGAGTTGACTTAGGTTTCCATTCTATAACCATGCATTTGGCTATTAGAAGTGGAAGTAAGTTCATTGGTTACATTTCTGATTTTTCTTTTGTCCTTCAAGAGCTAATGTTTTTGTTTCGTGAGGCACTGTCCACAGGTATGGCTATCACAGAGAATTGACATCTTCAAGCCTTTACTTCACGACACCTCTTTCCTTGTTTCTCCTGGTTTTGAATTCTCCAGGATCCTTTCCATACTGAGGATCCTGAGGAGGTAGACATCCTCAACTGTAGTATCAGCTTTTCTCCTCTTCTCAGTTGTCACCTTCCATCTGAGGTGACAATATACACTGCTACACTAATGTGAAGAAGACTGTAAATGACCAAGATGTTTGACTGCGTGTGTTTGTTTGGAAGGTGGCTCTTGTAAGTTGTGGTTGCGTAGACCAGTAGGACATGCTGAAGAGGCAGAGGTAGAAGGATCACAAGTTAGAAAATACCTCCCACAGTGAGGAAGGAGAGCATGCAAATGCTCCCAACACTATGAAAAGTACTTTTCACACAAATAATTTTATTCTGTTCAATCTGGTTGAAGCATGCTATCCAGAAATTTATTTTTACTCTTTGTAACTCTGAAGCAATGGAAGGGCTTCGAACACAGAGGCAGAGAATATTAGAGCCTAGAGGAATAGCTGGAAGTATTTTGTTCTAAAATATTTTTTAAAGGGTTTTCATGGTTATATCTTTTATTTTGTATATATTTCATGACTCTGGGATGGCATGGAGCATTTTAAAAACATGTCTCTGAAAAAAATCAGTCTAGAGTCAGTTAGAATCAAACTGATTTCAAGGCTCTCCTTTGCCTTCATCGTACTTTTCTTCCCCAAACCTTCTGCTTCTTTGTAAAATAAGACACAACAACTAGGAATCTGACTTTAAGAACACACTTGTAGATACAGCCATCTCTAAAAGCAAGGAGAAAGCTTACCAAGATTACTACCTATGAAAGGAAACTTGACAAAGCCTAACGACGACAGTGTACATGTGGTTCTAAGTGCATTTGGAGGAAGATGCCTGTTCCAGGTCATGGCCCAGAGAGCCAAGGCTGGTGGTGTCAGGCAGACATCACTAAGTGAGAGAAGAGGGAATCTTTTCATACATCAAAAGGGTGGATGCTTAAGTGCCATTAGCCTCCATCCTCCGGCTGAAAGCATAAAGAAGAAGAGAGTGTGGTTTCCATGTCCTCTCACCAGATGCATTTTGTAGAAGGGCAGAACATCAGAGGCTACAAGGGAAGGAAGCTCTGTTCCACGCCTCCCTCTTTCATACTCCAACCACTCGTACTCCCTACCCCTATTCATTTTTCACTGTGCTTATTTGATAGCCAACCAAAATAGAAAGATTCTGCTAAGAGCAGAGTCTGATTTTATATTCTAAAATAACTCTTTGAAATTTCGGATGAGCTAGTGTCATCTGGTCTGGCTCGGTGCCATACAGACAAGGTCACTATCTAATGAGAACCTTTTATCCTGATTATTCAATCTATTATTATATAAAAAATGTTTGAAGGCAAAATGAACCACTTTACCCATGTTTCAGATTCATCTCTCAAATGTAAACACTATTCATGATCTGAGATTGACAAGCTTACATCTGCATAGCTCTGAAGATTGTCATTTTGGGTTAGAAAATATCTCATTAATCAGAATGTTAAATAATCCACAGTACTTATATAATGTGTTATTATTTATCAGATTTGAGCAGCTCTATTTCCGAAGGCAGAAACAAAATAATTTCAACCAAGTGAACATAATATTAATGACAGCAGTATTATAAATAAATTTAAAATGCTGCCAGGAAGCATGTGAGGAAATAAAAGAAAAATTCTCTGCTGGTTTTGCTCCCTTCGACATGCACCACATGCCGCTGTGCTCTCAGCTACACATTCCTGAAGATGTAAGCTACCCTCCTCTCAACAAAAGATGGTACTTCATTTGGTGCAATTAAGAGATTATTTTTTTTTTTTTTTACAGCTTCTACAATGGAAATCTACAGGAAACCAAGAAACCCAGCAAGAAATCAAAGAACTCAGTTGAAAAGAAGCAGGCTATGTGTAGCTAGAACATTAAAAAGGAGGCCTGCCATTGTCTCTGTGATATAAGCATGGCAGTTAGCCCACAGCCCTATAAACATCTATTTCAGTCTCCTTTCCATAAGCTCCCTTTGAATTAGGAATTATTCCAATATGGTGGCATACACCTTTGCACTTCTTTATGTAATCTGAGTTAGAGTTTGTGTCCCTAAGTGGCTGTGTTGTCATTGTTCAAACAGGACAAGCATGCTCCAACATAAAGGAAATGATGAGTCTCCATGTGCTATCCCTCAGTCCTCCTGGGCAGAGAGCATTGTTTCCAGTTGGAGGTGTGCTTCTTGGCACAAGCAAACAGAATATGCGATGGGAATAAACAGCCTTGTATATCATCAATAATGTTAATGTTTAAGACCTATAAGACTGAGGAGCACACCTGAGTTGTGTTTTACAATGAAACAAATCCCTAAAATGCACTAAGCACTTCAAGTCTCTGTGAGGCTGGGCACTTCCTCTCCCACTGAGGCCAGACAAGGTAGCCCAGCTAGAACATATCTTACATACAGGCAACAGCTTTTGGGATAGCCCCACTCCAGTTGTTTGGGACAGAGAAGAAGGGACAGGGGAGGGGAAGGATTGTGGGAGAGAGTGACTAGGAAGTGGGCAGTGAGTGGGATGTAAAGTGAATAAGTTAAACAAAAAGTACTGAGCTAAGAAATTAGCTTGGAATTCTAGTGTTTTCTCCAGACTGATACTATTGTGAAGGCAGATGTTATATAACAACCAAATGACAAGTTTATAAATGTGAATATTATTTTTTGTAGACTGATTGTAAGATGACGTGCAATTTTTATTTTACTTTTATTTTATGTGTATGAATGTTTTTTCCTACATGTATGTATATGTACCACATGTGTGCCTGGTATTCATGGAGACCAGAAAAGGTATTTGAGCCCCTGGAACTGGAGTCACAGAGGGTTGTGATCTACCATGAGGGTGTTGGGAACTTAACACTGGTTCTCTGCAGATCTTTTTCACTACTTGCTCTTATCCCAGACTCTTTGAATTTTTAACTGTGGTTTGCAGAAGGGTCTTGGACTTCTCAACACTGTTTTATATAGAGTGAAGGCAAACCCAAACTAATTTCAAGTATTATTTTGGATAGCAAACAAAATTCTAACAGAAGATTATAAATTAAAAACAGAAAAACAAAGGAGCCAAAGTAGCCAAAGAATTTTTGCAAGTGAACATATTGAAAGATGTGCAGTCCTAGTCGGGAATCACGGTAAAACACAGTCTCCAAGGTAGTGTGGCATTAGTGAAAGGCATACACGTTCATCACTAGCACAGAGCTGAATCAGAAGTAGACATAGGTACATTAGAGCAATTGACTTTTTATGGAGTGCAAAGGCAGTTACTGTATATGCCATTTTCATCAAGTGATAATGATAAAAGAATTGGATATTTATATCAAAAGTGAGCTTTGACTCGCTTGTCATACTTCACGCAAAAGGAATGTCAAAATTGATCACAGAGTGAAATAGAAAATATTACCATTACATTTCTATGAATATATATTCATACACACACACACACACACACACACACATAACATTGAACCTGGCAGCTTTCTTAGATATAATGCTCAAAATATTAAGAACAAAAAAATTTAGAATTCTATAATTTGGTAAATGACACTCTAAGGAAAATAAGCTGTAGGCTTCCTGACAAGGTTATAAAAATATATATTTAATAAACATTCATCCAGAATTAAAAAACCTCTCAAAACTCAATAAGAAAACCGAGTCATTTCCTATTTTTACTTGATTTTTTTTTTTTTAGTTAGAGTTTCACTCAGTTCATGTTAGCCTTGAACTCTACCTCCCACAGTTTGGCATTGAAGGTATTTAGTGGTATGTAGCATCACAATTGAAGATCTGCACATAGGTCCCAGATATGAGCATGCAATGATGCTCATCACTATTAGTCATCAGGGAGATGTAGACTGAAACTATAATTAAATGTCACTATATATACACCGAAGTGTCAGGTTTTATCATCTATATCTATATGATTATCACTTTCCAGAATTCATAAGATTTTTTTGAATGACTGGCAATATTAAGTGTGTGTGAGCATGTTGACCAAAGAGATTGCTGCATGTTACTGGAGGGAATATAAAAGGGTATAACTACTGTGGAAGCCCATCCTTATACATTAACATATGACCCAGTAACCCTCCTGCGGGTATTGCCAAAGGAAATAGAAGTTGATGTTTACACAAAAATTGTATATTAATATTTATAGTGATTACACTACACACACACACACACACACCACACACACCACACACACACACCACATATGAAAGTAGGCACCAGATACTCTTCAGCTGGTATACACATGAACAGATTGAAGCATCTATGTAATGGAATTCTATATAGCAAAAGGAATAAATTCACTATAATCACTATATCGCTAAATGATACAGATGATTTAAATGCATTTTGCTAAGATAGAAGACAGAAACTCCCAAGATTATGTATGTAGTTTGATTTATTTATATAAAAACTGCAAAAACAATGAGGGCAGAAAACAAATAAATGGTGACTATGGTTTGGGGTTGAGCATAGAGTAGATAGAGTACAAAAGGCCATGGGGAGTACATTGGTTGTAGTAATAGTTTCATGGCTGTAGACATAGAAGAAAATAAGAGAAATCAATAAAGCAATCTAAGGCATTCTCCAGCATTGTTTTGTCTCCTATAACAAAAGCAAACTTCATTTCATATTGTGTTTGCATATATGAGAGTTTATGCCCCAAATGAGCAAAACTGTCTTTTATAAAAAGACAAGCTAATAAGAGAAGTGTGCATGACCCCTGGAAATGCTTTTCTTTCTCCTAACATTTGGAAATATGACAGCCCCTTGCCTCCAGCACCTCAGCTGTGCCATGAGGATGTGAATGGATTATTAACAAGAGTGCTCCCATTCTGTTTTCAAACCCACAGAATACTGGGTGAAAAAAAAACAGCCTTGTTGAAAGAATATTATACATCTTTCACACCATAGTTGGAGGTTTCTGACAGCTAGATACAGAAAAGTACAACACCGTGTGGTCAGTGTCAAACAGAAACCTCTATACAAAATCAAGAATAAGAGTTCCCTTCTCCCCAGAGTCTCCCAGACTAATAGTCATCACATAAAAGATGCCCTTGGAAAATACATTCTTTTTTCCCTGTGGGGGTTCAGATGCATTTAATATAAAGAAATGCTACTGCTGTTGTTCTTACAGTGGTGACAATCTAAAAAGTTTTGATGACAGGAGAAATGACATCTTGGACATATTATATGGGGAGACAGAAGTATACAATTTAGATTCCGCAGTGGATCGTGACTCAGTCTGCTTTTTCTCACACTTTGCATTGTTTCTTGGCACTGTAGTATGTCTTAAAGCACACACCAGCTCTGCCAGCAACAGACCTCCTGAGCTGATCCTCATTATCACATGGCATGGAATCAAGTCCCCATCCCATTCTCTCTGCTTTTATGTGAAGTATCTAAAGCTTTACATCAATGACATGTCAGAGAACTAGCGTACTCTGTACTTAGGGATTTGCCTCAGTATATGGAAAATACGTAACATGGGAAGTCAGCGAGTGTGTACATGACCTCAAAGAAATGCCCCTAACAGCTTCACCTCCGATACTAACCAATATCAGGGAAAACCATCTTCCGCCATTGGGGCAGTAATTCTCTAAATCGGTAATATTCATGTGTCCCATCCTTCTAGGCAATCTTCCATCTGCCCTGTAGGAATGGAAAGAAACCTTCCTGGCTTTACTTTCATCTAAAAATCCATGCATGTCCCGGTAATTATGACTGCATTTGGAAAAATGGAAACATTTCTGAGTAGTGGAAAATATCCTGAGGGTGTTATGGTTCCTAAGAGTAGAGTAAGCAGAAAAAGAGATGAAGGAGAAATGGTAACTGAAGATACAGAGACAAGGTAGGGCAGAAGCAGTTGAGAAGAGCCGAGGAGCAGGGTGGAGTGGACTGAAGAAGTATTTTCCATAATTTCATCAGGGCCATGAAGCTTTTTTAAGTGCCTAATCTCTGTCCAGGGAGATTCATTTCCAGAATTTCTATAATTATGTACTCTGTTCTTTACTCTAGACCCATACTTACCCCAAGGAATTTTCACAGACAGAACCCTTTGTTCTTAATTTTCCATGTCCCAGTGTATGGTACCATAGCCTTCTGAGTACAACCAAGAAATTTCCTGAACTTATCTCAGGATTGCAGCTTATAACACCTGTGTTTACTGTTCCCTGTCCTCCAAACCAGATGGAAAAAATGTCTGTCCATCTCTGTATCCCAGGTATCTTAAAAACTGCAGCCTTGTAAACAGGCTTGTAAATTTGACATGTTTAAATTTACCTATTGATCAGTGAAATTGGTTTTTATTTAATATTGTATGTTATATTGTTCTAAAAAACTTTAAAGAAAAAAATTATTAAATCAAAAGATATGGTCATTTAAATATAATTAGAAGGAATAAAATAAAACCTGACAGCATTCTATAATTATACAAAATAAAATTATATGAACATTTTGTATATTATATTCTTATTTCATTAGTTTTCTGTGAATTCTGTACAACGTATTTTGATCTTGCTCACTCCACTCTGAGCTCCTGCCAGATCTGTCTTGCCTCTGCATTTGCATCCTCTTTTTATTATTTCTAAAAATTCATCAAATACACTTTATTTAAACAGATGGTCTTGCACATGTAGCCTTCCACTGGGGTGTGGTTGATCTACCATACCACACTTTTAAAGAAAAAGGTTTAGAGCTTGGCCAGTTTATAATGCAGTAACACAATCCAAAATTAAAATGAAGTAATAGTAAAAACTCTTACTTTTTACTTATGTTACATAACCCAAGTAGGTTAATGGACAGGTCTATGTTACACATGCAAGAAGGACTCAGACTACTGGAGGCTCTGAAATGTGGTAGCTGAAGTATCCGAAATGCCAGATCTGCCCTGCCTGCATGTATGTCCTCTTTATAGTCATCATATACATTTTCTTAACGTGCAAGGAAAGAAAATATTAGATTGGACAATCTCATAATAATCTTTGTTTCCATTTGGAAGTGGAGTAAGTTACGTCATTTCACTGAGCTGAGTGAGTTCATGAATCCACCTAAGTAGAAGAGACTTAGGAAATAAAAGGAGCCAGTGAAACATTTGATAGATAGTACTGACTTCACCTCATCAGGAAATGTGGATCTGATTAATAAGTTTACTGACTAAAATTTTAAAGCAAACATACCAAAATTTGTTCATCAATTATAGTTGAGTTGTTTAGTTTTTCTGTTTATTCACTACTCTAAATGACTAGCAAAATCCCTCTGTCTAGATCATTGATTACTTTTCTAATTATTTCATTATGGTAAAATAATTGAAAAAAAATTTAATTGCTGCGTCAAGTAATTTACACAAATTGAACTTTGATAATATCCAAATACTGTCTAGAGTGGATGACCAAATTTAGTTATTGTAATAATGAATGTGTTTGCTTCATTAAACTAAATTCATCAATCCACAATTAAATTTGTACTTTTTCTATAAGCATGGAAACTCGAAGTGAAAGGATCTTTATTGCTTAAGGTTTTTTATTTTTGTTTTGGTTTGTTTTTTGATTCTTAGATTTATGCTTTGAAATGTTCCACTGTGGCTGGGCCAGGTTGCATAGGCCTTTGATCCCTGATACTTAAGAGGCTAAAGTTGGAGAATTCTAAGTTTAAAAGCATCTTGGTCAATTAGTAAGATTCTGTTTCAAAATAAGTAAAAAGAGGGTTAGAGACATGGCTCAGTGATAGAGCTCTTACCCGCATGCACTTGAAAACATAGGTTTATACTGCAAGAACAACAAAAGGAACAATGGGACAAAGAGAATATCATCCTCAGTGAGGTAACCCAATCACAAAAGAACACACATGGTATTCACTCACTGATAATTGGATATTCGCCCAGAAGATTTAGTTATAAAAAAAGAAAGAAGTAAAGAAAGGGAAAAAAACGTTCCCTTATTCTGGAAAAATGACTCAGACAATTTAGGGGTATAAATAGGACAATACAAAATTTCGTATGAGTTTAAAAAGTGTCTCTATATAAGCTATTGTGACAATTTTTTTTTTTTTGTTAAACGTTATAGTAAGTAGCTCATTTATTAGTAGATAAAAAGTAAATATTTTCCAAAGTTTAGGAGTAGCCATTTTAAGATCCTGCAATTTTTTTCAGCATTTCTTTTTTATTTATATATTAATTTATTTGTTCATTATTAAATATATTTAATTTCTTGAGATTATTATATATTATAGCATTTCCCCTTCTCTTTTCTCCCTCCAAAACCCTTTCTGCTGCCCCCTTGATATTTTTAAAATTCAATCATTTTTTAAATTAGTGTGTGTGTTCCTAAATATATAAACACAACATGATCAGTCTGTATCTTACTTGTATGTATGTTTTCAGGACTGACCATTTGGTGTTGGATAACCAATTGGTGTGCTTTTCCCCAAGAAGACTATTTCTCCAACTCTTAGCATTTCTTAGGTGAGTTTGTCCCCATCTATGTTAACATGCCTATATTGATGTCCTCCTTGCTCAGTTATTATTTAGCCATCCATGTTGGTGAGGCTTCGTTTTTCACATTTCTAAAAGACACAATCTCACAGCAAACTTTCTGTTTCTCTGACATGATCTTTTTCTTGTACATGATCTCCGAGCCTTAGGTGCAGGAATTGTGTTGTAGATCTATCGATCAGGACTGGGCTCTACAACACTCAATTTTGGTTGGTTGTGGTTTTCTAAAATGGATTTATCTGTTGCAAAGAGAATTTTTTTGATGAGTGGTGAAAACACACTTATCTGTGCATTTAGGGATGGATAAAGAATGCAGTTAGGGATTATGCAGACTGAGTGAATTGGCAGCTGAAGGTTCTCCTCTAAGATTTATGATGTCACTAGTCTCAGATAGTTGGGAAGATTTTTGGTACCAAGCATCATTTTCCTCTTGCTGAGTTGGCCTTAAATCCAAACAGAGAGCTCTTAGTTACTATCAAGGTATGCATACAACTATTGGATCCTTAGAGTTATTCTGTCATGCTGGTCATTTTTGTGGCTTATGGGCTTCAGAGCTACTGGTTCCTCCCCTGTCTGGAAGTTTGCATGGCACCTTCTGGTATCATGAACACTAGTCCTCAGGAGACTTTCAAGTTACAACTAACTTGGGTTCTCTGGGCCCTTGTTAAAGTCATGGTGTTTTCAGCAGTAAGAATTAATTTTACTTCTTGGGACCAACCAAAGATGATTGCAATCACCTATAATGTTTGGGAGTCTCTTGGACAACCATGGGCAACAATTTAAAAGAAACTTTTAATACCTGGTGTTGCGTATTTTGTTACATCTTTGACTCTTGGGGGAAGCCTTATGTGTCTGAATAGGAAAATTTTATTTAAACTGCATAGTGTATGTGTATTCCAACCTATATGTATTATAGGTGTTTTTAGTCTTTTTCAGAAAAATCTGCTATTTTGCCCCCGTTTTCCTGTATTTATCTCTTTCCTAATCAAAGCTGTTATTTGTCTCATCCCTTTTCAGATCACTTGTAATAGATATGGGGAGAGTGAGCACCCTTGTCTTGTTCCTGATTTTAGTGGGATTGCTTCAAATATTTCTCCATTAATTTGATATTGTCTGTGTGTCTTTCTTGTAATGATATGACTTTCCTCAGTTTTGGGGAATTTTCTTCTAGAGCCTTGCTGAAGATCTGGTCCATATCATTGGTCTTGGATTTTTCTCTCTACTAAATTTCTATAGTTTTAATGTTTGGTCTTTTCATGGTGTCACATATTTTCTGTCTGTTCCTTTCCTATGTTTTTATTTTTTCATATTTTTACTTGTTTTTGTCTAGGTCCTCTTCTTTATATTTGGGTTCTAATATTTTATCTTCTTTTTTTATTCATTCTATTCATAAGGCTTTTCTTTGATTTTTCTAGTTGCATTATTTTTTTTTCAATTTTATTCTTATTTCAGCTTAAATTATCTTCAATATTTCTATCTCATTACTGAATTCTATTTCCAAGTCCTAGATTGTCTATGCTATTTCCATCAGACTTATGTTTGTGTTTTTTGGGGCTCTCGAGCATGTATTCTCATTAATGTTTTTCTCCTCAAGTTAATTGAGTTTCTTCATATCTTTATTAGACTCCTTGAATTCTTTTATGAAATTTATGCTTGTTCTTTTAAAATTCACGATTCTGAGGTTTATCTAGATCATTCTAATTGGCAAACATTTCTATAGTACTTGTAGGTTTTGTGAAGGGTATACTTCCTTGACTATTGTTTGTATGTTTGTGATAAGATCTAGGCATATGGAATTCTTTTGTTAGGTCTATTTCTTATATATAAAAAGAGCAGGTTAGGGGAAAAGAGAGGATTTGCAGGTCAATTCAGATTGGCAATAACTTAGGTAGAATGAAACTAGGCTGGTCGGTGTCCTGGACCAAGCCTGGAGTTTGGAGCTATTTTTAGGCATTGAGTAGGGATTGTGGAGCTGAGGATCAGCAGACACCTGTGGCTCGATCCTGGTACAGGATCTGGCTGAGGAGAATGGTTGGATGTGGACTGGAATACTTGTTTACATATAGTAAAATCAAAGGACACATACATGTAATTATGTACAATCCATAAACCTGGAGATCTAATATATAACATGAGTTGGCATTATATTATGAACTGGTTTGCTGAGACAGTTAGTTTTAGGTGCTTTTATCATGTGTGTGTGTGTATGTGTGTGTGTGTGTTGTGTGTACCCACACACAAAGGTAGCTAAATGATAGGTGTATTAATTTGCTTAATTGCAGTATTCATTTAACTATGATTTTATATATCAAAATACTATTATATACATATAATAAACAAGTTAATATACTAAAATTATTAGTTGCTTTGTTGTAAATATTACTAAAGTACTAAAAAATTGAATTGACTATAGACAGATTTAGATTGGTGGAAGTTTATAATTATATTGTCATCCTAAGATTTGTTAATTGTCTAAATTAATGTGTACTGAAATATTTATAGGCAATCCTTGATTAACCCATTATCTTATAAAAGAAAACTTTATTTTATAGTCAAATTACAAAAGTAATGATGGACTGGAATATGACCTTTACTACAGTAAACAAAACAAATTGGCTCAGAATCACTGATAAATGACTGATAATATATTTTACTAAGTCGACAAGCACCATATTATTTTTTGAAAAGAGGTAAAGAGAGGGAAAGGAAGGAGGAGGGAGTCCAGAGAGACAAGGAGATGGAGGAGAATTCCCCCCCCTCTCCTCTTTTACCATCCTTTCCTCCCTCTATGATTACAAGCTGAGGAAATGATTTACTTCTTTTAATCTCTTTCTGAGGTGTATTTGTAATTTTTGTTCACATTTTGATTTTTCCAAAATTAGGACAGCTTTTATAGCCACCATTTCATAATTCTGGTCAGTGTGACCACATTCATGTCAACAGTTGTAGAACAGGTAAAAGCTTTGGAAGAAAGTCTTAGAAATAACAGCAGAGGACTCCTTATCACCAGACAGCTCAGAGGACCATGTTATGTGGACAGTTATCATCCAAAGTTTTAAATGTGTGAGAACTTAGACTATGTGAACAAAGGTTTAGGAAGGCTTTACTCAATTCATGTGATTACAGTTTTCCTTTTCATGTAGAGTCAAGAGTGATAGAATAAACTTCTGAATGTCTATGTTGAATGGCAGCATTTTTCTCCTTTACAATTTACAACTACGGAAGTAAGGAACATCAGTTTATGGGGAATTAAAGAGCAGGAAGACCTAAGTCCTTGAAAGGGAGGTGAAGAAACAGGTGTTAGAAAAATGGACACTGACTGTGGGGTGAATGATGGCAGCAAGCTGACTTTCTTCTCTGCAGTCACTGCCCCTGATACCCTTGTTCTGTTCATACATCAGAAGATGCTCAAGCCTGTCTCAAGAAGTGGTTATCTTGGTACACACGGACACTAGGAAAACCAAATAGCTAACCCTGGTGGTCAGGAGCATGTGGAGTACTCCAGACATTATATTTTCTTTCAGGACCTTAACTTCTTTTTAAATTCCAAGTTGGACCTAAAATTTCCCTAGATTTTGAAGAAGGAAGTTATGGAGGATAATATCAGAAGATTAAGGAGCAGGCCAAGAATGAAGAGAGATGATTGTGGTGGCACAATTCTAATCTTCATCACTCAAGGAGCTAAAGCAGATGTCAAAGTTATTAATCTCAACTCAGACATGCCTTTGACCATTTAGTTCCCAGGTAAAGGACATACACAACCTTTATATTTACAATAAGCCTTAAACAATACAACAGCTGAGCAGCTACCCTCTATGTTATTAGAATATATGTTCCTATCAATAAACTCGAGTTATTACTTACCATGTTTCATCTGGGCTGCTCTTAACTCCAATTGACCAGCCCTCATGGCCATGTTCTTGACTCCTATCCCCTGGCAGGTTCTTCTTCCTCCTCCTCCACCTTCTTCTTGTAGTTCTCCTTAAGCCTTATCTATATCTCTTATGCCCATAATCTGGCCATTGGCATCTTTATTTATAAACTGAGGACAAACTAGGTGTGACTATAAACTAGGTGTGACTCTCTAGTCTCTGGAACAATCAGGTCCTGGTGGCCCATACTTACAATAGATAACAAAAGACCAAACTTCAATAGGCAAAAGAATCATGAGTTTGCATGCAGCCTGGGCTTGGTAGTATGACCCTATCCTCAAAATAAAATCACTTCCCACCCAGAAGAAAAAGAAATTGAAGACAAAGTTGAAGGCTTGTAGATAATAACAGTCTTGTTACATTAAATTTCATCAAATTTATAGCTCCTGTGTTTACTGTAGAATATTGCTAGAGCCCTCTAATGTATGTTTATTCAAATTTGCTATGGAGAAATGTTGAGAACGTCTTTGTGGGAAATAAAAATAAACAACATGTTTATAAAATATGTGTGCATTTGGGTTGAGGCCACAAACTCACCCTCATTTCACTTGTAAAAAGGAAGTCTCAGGAGGCAGTGTTGTGATGGGCTGAGTGCAAGTCTTAGTATCAGATCTGCTGTATAGTAACTGGTGAATATAGCTTCGACTAAGACAGTTAAGCACTTGGCTGCCCTGTTTCCTCATCTTTAAAAGGGAGAAGCTGTAATTAGTACTTCTCTCACTTGCCTTTGTAGAGCATCAGGAACAAAGAGTGGCAAGAATCGGGGGATTAGTGTAATGTGGTAAAGCTCATGTTTTGGAATAGAAGACTAAAGCATGGGAAGGCTATAGTCCATGGGAGCATGTGGCACATATGAGATTTGATCTTGGTCTTTCTGATACCAAGTCCTCCCACCTTGCTAAAGGCACTGGCACTGAATTTGCAATAAGAAGCAGCTGGTAAGCAAAACAGCAGCCCAGCTGCATTACTGAAATAGAAGAAATATGCATGCTTAGACTATAGACTGTCACAGAAAGTGACAAACATGGGTAATATTTGTGTGTATGGCAATTAAAATTTAGTATATTTGCATATGTTTATTGTAATATGTCTGAAACAAAGCAAAAAAACCCTAAGTATTTAATAAGTCTGGTATATCTCACCAAAGTCAGAACAGATCTCATGTAGGCACCATCTGCAAACATGTATGAGACAAGTTATAGTGTTTGGAATATATAAAGAATTACAAAGGAGTATGACAAAGGCAAACATATAAAAGGATAGTGGAGAAGATAAAAAGGACCATTTACAGAATAGGAAACCAATCATGAAAAGGTATTCAAGCTTGGAAATCATTAAGGAAGCTCACATAGGTGGAAGATTGCATTACATAGCCATCAGAATGATCAAGGTCTAACACATATTGCACTTGTACAAAGTGAACTTGTACACACTGTATCCAGCAATGCCTCCTAGAGGGAACAGGCACCCTGTAGATTTCCTGAAAGTGTGCAGAAGTATGTAGGAGGATATTCATACACATTGCATAAAATAGTATGACAAAAGTCTAATAGTAGATTATAGAAATATACTCATCAGTAACAGAGTGACTGTCTAAGCAGCTGCTAAAGTGAACAAAGAAGTTCCAGATGTACAATTTAGGACAACCTAAACAGTGTTGAAGCATATGGGCAAAATGAATACAGTTAGGAATAACACCCAAAGACAGATATATATATATATATATATGTATACTCACTCTTCCTACATAGAAGAGAAAGTGAGAGAGGAAAATGTTGGGGAGGAGAGATAAGCATACTTGTAAGTTAATCTATGTACTGTTTTCTGAGCCAAAGTGACAAACTGAAAGCACCTGTTGATTCTGGAAAATGGGTAATACATAGATGATGAAAGGCTGTGCATTTCTGTGTTGTGAGTTTAGTATACTTTTAAAAGTTTACTACAAAATATTTATTCAGGCCAGAATTCATTGGTGAGGAAAGCCGGGAGGTGAAGTTGAACGAGCAACGTGATTTCCAGAAGAGAGCCTTGTTACAAAATGCTTCCCTCCGCCTTTTCGCATTCCCAGACTGTGTTCTCTCCTCTTAGCTTTTTTTACAACATGCAGATGTTAATTTTGTGAGGTCAACTGCTTGGCCCGGGGCAAAGCAACATGGATTACTCTTGTAGACCTGGCTTCAAGGAGAGGGACAGGACTTGGGTAAAAATTATGACATTGCTCTATTTCTGTGTGGATAGTTTGTAAATTAAGAATTCTAAATTAAAAATCTCAGACTTCAGAAGGGCCCCATTGAGGGTTGGCACCAAGGACAGTCATTGCCATGAGAGTGTGGAGCCACAGTTACAGAGGAACGGATGTATGTCCCCAGCATATCCAACTTACATAGAGATTCCTTCAACTGGTTGACATTCTACTTAAGGTACTAGGTTTTTATTCATAAAATGTCTTACTGAATTATCCATTACTATTCATGGAAAATTAAAGTATGTTCATCCAAAGGAAATTTAAATATAAGTTACTCCTATAAGTTTGATTTCTCCATAATCTTTTCAACAGGATTAGGAAAAAGTGATTGGCTATATGCACTTACTTAGGCAATCAGAACTTAGGAAACCATTCTAATCTAAAATATTCTTTTAGAATAGGACTTTATTGGCAAGTTGATTGTTTGTTGTTGTTTTTTTTTTTTCCATTCCCTTTAATGGACTCTTCTCAAAAAAATATATCTATTTTTCCCTTTTATTGAAAATAGATTTTTTTTCACATATTATATCTTGATTATGGTTAATATATCCTGATTATATTTTCTCTTCCCTCTGCTCCCTGTTATTCTCCATCTCCTCTCCCATCTGGAGTCACCTCCTTTCTGTCTCTTATTAGAAAGCAAATAGGCTTCTAAGGATAATAATGAAATAACACATAATGATAAAACAAGAACTACCACATCCACAGATAAGACATAACAGATGAAAAGAGCCAAAGAAAAAGCACTAGAAACACAGACTCACTGGTTTGTACTCTCAGGAATCCCATAAAAGCACTGAGCTGGAAGCCATGATATATACATATATTTCTTATGGCTACAAAAATAAAAGAGTAAAGAAGAATATCTTTAAATAAAATTCAATTAAAATTAAAATAAAAAGTAAGATGAAATTTTAAAATAGGAAAAAAGAAAATCCCAACATGACATTATGAGACAAGGAACCTCCAGCAATGCCACTGAGTTCATTTTCTGTTGACCATCTTCTGCTGGACACACAGCCTACCCTTAAGAGTAGTAGTGGTTTTCCAGTGAGACTCCCTTGGAGGAAACTGAATTTTTATTTGAAAGTGGTTATGAGTTGGAGATTGCTTCTGGGTAGTGTATGTGTCCACTTCTCTTTTCAGCTCTAGGACCCTGTCTAAAACAGAGACTGATTTAAGAATGTATATCTAGCCAATTTGTTTTTGTTAAGATTGTTAAGCTGTAGCTACTTTGGTAAATTAAGTCATACAAGAAACTGTTATATTCTATAATGGTGCACCATGTAAGGACCAGGAAAAGAAAGTTGCCAGTCTCCCTATAGGCTGTATTCATGAAAAGTGCTTCAATTCAGAAATTCAGAAATTTTATTTTATATTATAAACTGTTTAAAATGATATATACTTGTATCAGAATATACTTGTAGTCATGCTAAATACTAATGTAATTATTACAGGAAAAAAACTTTTTCTAGCCTCCTATATGTTTTCACTGTATAGTCTGAACCAAGTAACTAAAAATAGGCTAAGGTCGTTTAGCTTATATATACTTAATAGACAATGGTCCTCAAACATGTTAGAGATCTGCCAAGAAGATAACAGTGATTCCATCTGGATTGTGGTAATGCTAACTAATGGGATGTTAATCTTAAGATTCGCACGAGGAAAAACAGTTCCACACTTTTGAGTCAAATTTGAGGTAAAATTTAATTAAATACTGACCGGGATGCAGGACCACTCTCTGGAATTCCCAGCCAGTGACAATGAGACACATGTGGTAGGGGCTTTTAAGGACAAAACCATAGGCCGCCATATTTTCCCATTTGGCTTTGTTATTTTTCAAGAACAACTCCCAGCATTCCTAGAAGTTACCCAGTCTTTAGGCAGGTGGAGTTTATAACTACAACTCCCAGCGTTCCAGGAAGGTACTTGGTCCTTGGGAAGGTGGTACTTAAAGGTTATCTTTAGGTCTTATATTCCCCACTTGATTTGTATCCATAGTTAAATCCTTAACTCTGTGATGGATACCTGTTTATATCAGAGTCTAATAATCATCAACTTAATGGTACCCAGATAGGAATTATCATCTAGTTGAGATATCTATGATGTAAGAGCCAATAGTAATAAACAGAAGCAGAAGGGTCAAAGGCCCTGTGATGGCTGACATCACAGTTACTATCTAGAGGGAGACTGGACATAGAGAGGGTACCAGTCATTTATTTTATCTGAAGTCCCCATTCTGTAATATTTCTTTGAGTACATCCAGATTATAATCCCAAATGATTTGAATAGAAACAACAATTTTCCCTTAAAGTCATATAATACCTCTTTGTTCTGCATAAAGCAGGTCAAGTGCCCTGATACATTGTAGAACTAATTTCAGTTAATGAATATACCAGTTGATAAATCTGAGCCTGTTTTCTGCTATGCCAATTGCCATTATAAATAAACATTTTGTGCCATATGCCAGGGAGTTTCCTTTTGACTTAGCATTTCAGCTTTTTGGGCTGTAGTGGGTGCATGAGGGGAAGAACACATTCTCATTTGTAACTATTTCCAGCTGAAACTAAGGCATCATTGTCAGGGCCTAGGAAGGCTGAAAGGCTAGTCAAAGGCTGGGCAATGGGGATTTCATCAGAAGCATCTGGTTAGTTAGTTTACTCAGCTGAAGAGATAGGAGTATTCACATCAGTTAAACTGGTTTATATCAGCTTTTAGCAAGTCTAGATCTCAGCAGTTTGAAGTTTGAAGGTACTCCCTAGATGGTGTCTATCAGCTAAGTGGAAACTTAGCAAGACAATTCAGAAGTTAAAATTTAGGAACTTAGGGACTGGAGAGTTGGCTCAGAAATTTAAAGCACTAGCTGCTCTTCCACAGGACCAGGGTTCAATTCCCAGCACCCATATGGATTAACATTTTCGCTCTAGCTTTGTGCCATGACTGTCATGACCTATTTTGTAGGCAGGACAGCAAACATTTGTAACTGGGTTGGTGTTTATGGTTCTTCTACTGTAGCATGCAGAGTAGTCTCCTGTACCGAAGAATCTAGAATGTTGGGGTGAAGGCTCTGTGTAGCCAATAGATCACCTTTTTCACATTTGATGAGTTGTGCAGGTGTTGTCTTCCACACTGGGGCCTTGCCGTCAGTTTGTATGCGGGATGACTGTGTAAACTTTCCACACTGGGTAACCATGGAGTATTTCCAACATCCTCATCTGCTTCACATGGACTTAACTGTGCTCTTTCCCAGGAATACATTCCCGCAGTGACATTTAAATATTATGTGGGCTCATTTGGTCCATTGTGCAGAAAGCCTTTCTAAAGCTGTAGTAACATTTTCATTTCTGTCTCCTGCCAGGGCGAGTGGAGCTGACATGCTTAGGAAATTTGTGGTCTTTCCTGGAACCTGTTTTTTTTTTTTTTTTTTTTCAAAAATGCGATCGGATTTTTCACACTTGAACTCTAACATTTCTCTCATCACTGAGTGAAGTTTCACAACACATTTAAAATATTTTTGAGGCTGGGCATATGTTCCTGTTTATCCAACACAAAGCTGAGGCCTCTTTGAACTTTCATCTCTTGATAATGTGCCTTGTAGCTTAGCATCATAACACTCTAGGATTGGAGCTGTTTCGAGGCCCTTGTTCTTTCCAAAGGATTTTTCTCCTTTTGCTCCACTCTCATTTTAAACAGCTGTCTAAGGAACGCAGGAGAAGAATGATTTCGATGGTCAATGCCAAAAAAAAAAAAAAAAAAAAAAAAAAGAGCTTTGCTGTGCCCACTACTTTCTCAGCGGGGGAATTTCCTGAACATCATTATCTTCACATATTTAAATTCCTACTCGACCCTTGTATGCTGTAATGAACCATTGTGACATCAGGAGCTCAGTCTAAGCCAGATGGCTTTGCTCTGAGTTGGACCCCTGAATTTTTTCCTACCCTTTTCTCTCGACTCTACTTCCCATCACTATTGTGTTTCCCAGGCCTGGTGAGGTTAACATTTTACAGACTCACCTCTCTCAGGAACCAAAAATCTGATGAGTACAGGTTGAATATTGTAAAATGTTAAAAAGCCATCTATAGCAAGGTTTGACTTCTTCTTTATATAGTGCTTTCTTTTTTCTTTTCTTTTCTTTTTTTTTTTTTTTTTCCTTATCTGGCTCAGAAAAAACTGACAATGACTTTTCCTTGGCTCTTTAACACCTCCTTTGCACACCACGAGAACATCATCCAGGATGCATTTGGCCCCCTGTCATGAAACCTTGGTGAGATATTTCTCTGGAGTTCCTCCAGGGATTGAAGGAGCCACATGGCATCCTTTTACACCTCCAGGAAAAAAAGGAGGGATTCAGAGAACCTCCCTCACTGGCTGCTTCCTTGATTGGCTCCAAAATACCAGCTCTACTTAAGTGTTGTCTCCTTATGCTCAGAAAATATTACCTTCCCAGTTCCTCCTTTTCAGACAGACTTTGATATATGTTATTCTATTCATTTGTTCTTCCTATGATATAAGTTATAATTTAGTGCATAAAGTAATCAAGTATTTTAAGAGCCAGGAATTACTTGAGTCACAGAAAAACAAAACTTTGGCATTGTCTAAAAGATCAGATATGATTTTTAATAATGTTTACCATTATACTACCTTGTGTTAGCTGATTATCTTTAAATATAACATGATGTCAGAACTATTTTTATTTTACTATTTTTTAAATTTTTTCTCCAATATATTACATCCTGACTATAGTTTCCTGTCCTTCCTTTCTTCCCACTTGCCCTCTCCCGAAGACCCACTTCTCTTCCCCAACTCACCTTCCTTCAGTAAAGAGCAGGCCCCCAGGGGCCTCAATCAAACAGCATAACAAGCTTCATAAGACATAGGCCATCGCATCAAGGCTGGACAAGGCAATCCATCAGGAGAAACAGGGTCCTACAAGCAGGTAAAAAGTCAGAGGGCAGCCCATATACCCACTGTTAGGAATTCTCCAAGCTACTCAGCCATAAGATATATGCAGAGGACCTAGATAAGACCCTTCCAGGCTCCCTGATCTCTATGAGCCCCCGTGAGTTCCAGTAAGTTAATTCTGTGGTGTTGTATTCTTGTGTTTCTGACCCCTCTGGCTCCTCCAATCCTTCCACTCCTTTTCTGAAGGACTTCCTGAGCTCTGCCTAATGTTTGGCTGTGGGACTCTGCATCTCATCAGTTGCTGGATGGTGTCTCCTGTCTCTCTGATGATGACTATGCTATGCTCTGGGACAAGAATACTCTGAAGGCAGGACAAACTGTAGGTCAAAGGTTTTGTGGCTGGGTTGGTGTCCCAATCCCTCCACTTGAAGTCTTGCCAGGTTACAGAGCATGGCTGGTTCAGGCTCCATGTCCTCATTACTAGGAGTCTTTGCTAGAGTTACTCTCATCAATGTCATGGAGTTTCTATTGCACTAAGTTTCTACCTTGACCCAGAAACGCCTCCCAAATCCAATCATTACTCCCAGTATTTTCTCCAACCCCACTTGACCCTCCCATCCCCAACCTCACCCACTTGCTTTGGCAGCACATATACTAAGATTGGAACAACACAGAGAAAATTAGCATGGCCTCTTCCCAGAACTACTTTTTATTAACTTTTTTCATATAATATGTTTTGATGATGCCTTTTCCTTCCCTGAGCTCCTCTCAGATCCTCCTCACTTCTCTATAGACCGAACTGCATGTTACTTCTGTCGCTTCCTCAAAAACAAAACTGAAAATCAAAACAAACAAAAAACTCCAGCAAGAGAAAACAAAAGCAAAACAAAAATACAACTAAGAAACCAAAAGATCTTCCCTCTCACTCAGTCTGGTTTATGCAATAAAAAGGGGGAGATGTAGAGAGCTTTTGGGGTTGCCTGGCAGGAATCTGACATAGGCCAAGTACAAGGAAATGGACTGCAGGCAGGAATCTGAAATTGGGCTGGAACAAAGAAGTAATTTCAGGCAGAAACCTAAATCCTAGGCTAGAACAAAGAAGACATTTCAGGCAGGGATCTAAATCTTAGGCTAGAACAAAGAAGTAATTATAGCAGAAATCTAAATCTTACGCTAGAACAAAGAAGTGAGCTTCAGGCATGAAAATGACTTTGGACTAGGACAGGGAAGTAGGTTCAATATTTTGATTATCCCGATAGGCCCTTAGAAATAGTGATCACAGGACTCTGTTTATCTTTGTGCATGTTCTTTGATTATCTGGGTTTATTGTCTTCCTTGTTCCTGGACTATTTGCATCTATTGTATTGCTAGCTAGTTCCGCAACCTAGAACTGACCTTAGTACTTGCATGTAATTTAAACAGTATAAAGGCAAAAAAGGAGGAGGAGGGATGGGATAGGGGATTAATGGGTGGGGGGACCGGGAACAACGGGCAATAGCATCTGAAATGTAAATAAATAAAATATCGAATAAAAAAAAAAAAGAAAATCAGAAAAAAAAAATCTCCCCTCCCCCAAACACAAACCATGGAGTCTGTTTTGTGTGGGCGAACCTCTACCAGGCATGGAGTCCGCCTGGAGTGTGGTTGATATAGACAGTTACATGTTGTTGAGAGATGATATTCCTTTACCCTGTGGGTGTCAATTCCAGATAGCTTCCGGTTAGGGGTGGGACTTCCTTTTCACTGCCCCTTTCAGTGCTAGGATTTTTTTTTTTCTGGTCTGAAGCTGTCTTGTCTTCTTTTGTGCTGTCACAGTCTCTGTGAGTTCATATGTTCACCAGTCTTTTTGTGTCTGAAAGACACCATTTCCTGAGTCATCCATACTCTTATGATCTTTCCACTTCCTCTTCCGAATGGCTCTCTGAATTCTGAAGGCCGGAGTTTGATAAAGACATCCCAGGTAGGACTGAGTGCTCCCATGGCTTTCACTCTTAGCACCTTGTCCAGTTGTGGGTCTCTGTGTTAATTTCCATCTACTCTAAGAAGATTCTCTGATGGGAGTTGACTGAGAAGGCACTGACCTATATGAATAGCAATATGTTGTTATTAGGAGTCATTTACTGCTATGTTCCTTTAGCAAAATAACAGAACAAGTTTTTCCCTAGACCTGTGATCTCTCAAGTCCTTCATTATAAGAGAAGTTTAATAATTCATAATGGTAGTGTAACCATTATTCAGGTGATTGGACAATCACGAACCTCACAGCTCTTCTGTTCCTCCAACTATATTTGAAATTTTACTCTTTGTAAAATTTCTGTAATGATTCTGTCCATGAAAATGGAAGGCACCATTCATTAGCTTAGTATACACATTTGTTACTAAACAAGTGGGCCTTCTAGAGTTGTCTTAGTGATTCTATTGCTGCAATGAAACACTATGAAGAAAAAACCAAGTTGAGGATGCTATTAATATTTAACAAAAAGTCATTTATTTAAAGTATGCTGTTCAAGGCTCTGAAACATTTTTAACTACAACCTAAAATAAAATCTACTTTTAAATGTTAAAAAAAAAAAAAGCAAGTTGGGGAGAAAAAGGTTCATTTGGCTTGCACTTCCACATTGGAGTCCATCACTGAAGGAAACCAGGACAGGAACTCAAACAGGGAAGGCGCCTGGAAACGGGAGCTGATGCAGAAGGAATGGAGGAATGCTGACTACTGGATTCCTCATCATGGCTTGCTCAGCCTGCTTTCTTATAAAACCTAGAACCACCAACCAGGGGTGACCCATCCACAATGGGATGATATCTCACACATCACTCAGAAAATTAAGAAAATACTCTACAGGCTTACCTAGAGCCCAATCTTATGGAGACATTTTTCTCAATTAGTCCCTCCCTTCAGAGGACTCTAGCCTGTGTCTGACATAGAATTAGCCAGCACAAGAATCAACTACATGTGTGCCTGTGAGAATGCTCTTCATAAATAACTTTATAGCACATGATCTATACTAGTGCACTTGTCTAGCAAATTACTAGATATGAATTCCTTATAATTTTAGTTAGATGACACAATAGCTTTGTGTATTTTCTTCCATGCCCTTTTCATTCCCCATGAAAAAGACAGGAGATAGCATCAATAAGCATGGAGGAAATGCACATTAAAACCATACAAGATATCACACTGCATGTTGTTGCAATGGAATTATCCTTGCTATGTTGAAGATATAGGATGAGAAGAAGACATCCTGTACACTATTGGTTGGATGTAACTTAGTGTAGCTGCTAGACAAGGCAACAAAGAGGTTACTCATGAATCAAAGACAGACCCACCATGTGATCTAGAAATCTCATTACTATATATACATACAAATGATATTAAAAGGATTTATTCTCAGTGCATCAAAGAAATATGTGCAGTCTTATGTACATTACATATTATTGTAACTGGTAAGAATTTCAGAATCAGCTTAAGTGACCTCAATGGATGAAGAGATATCAAAAAAGGTATATCTATACTCAGTAGAATATTAGGTCACTTTTATAAAGAAGTAAATCTTTCATTTATGTTAATGTGACTAAACCAGGAGGACATTATATCAAGAAAAATCAGACACAGAAAGTTAAACATTGTATAACTACATTGATATGTAGACTCTAAAACACTCTAATTGAAGACTTATAGAAACCAAAAACTATGGGACTAGCAAGATGCTCAGTGAGTGAAGACTCTTGCTGCCCAACAATGCAAGCCTTAGAGTCCAATTTAGACCCCTGCAACCCACATATAGGTTACCGGAGAAAACTCGGCCCTATGAAGTTCTCTGATCTACACATTTGGGTCACATCAATCACACAGACACATATACGATACAAATACACAAACAATCACCACCACACCACCACCACCACCACCAAATTAAAGCTGAGTACAAAGAAACCAGAAAGTAAAATGACTAGTACCAAGAAGGCTGGAGTGAAAGGAGCTAGTTGGAGAGCTGCAGATCAAAATAAAAATTTAAGTTTTCTAAGAAAACAGGTTCTTGCTATCTATTTTGCATTACATGTCTAGAGTTAACTATATAATATACTTAAAATTACACAATTTTCAAAACATGTCATATGCAAATTCATCATTTTGATTTAACTTCACTTAGTTATTCTAGTGTGTATGTGTGTGTACCACAAGTTTTTACAATTTTATCAATTAAAAGTGGATAAGTATATGTTAGGTTAGTAGAGAGTAAGACAATTGACTGATTTTCCCACTCACTGTCGTTCACATACCCAGTATGTCTTTGACACTTAATGGCTTAAAATATAGGATGTTGCTGTTTGCTGGGAAACTACTGATTATGTGTAGCATATTTCAGTGCAAAAAATTAAGAAAAAGGTTTTTTTTAAATATATTAATTATTTTTATTGTATATTTTATATATTTACATTTCTTTTTTTTAATTTATTTTTTATTGGATATTTTATTTACATTTCAGATGTTAACCCCTTACCCCATTCCCCCTCCCTCCCAGGAACCCCTATCCTATCCCTCCTCCTCCTGCTTCTATGAGGATCTGCCCTCACCTACCCCCCACTCCCACCTCCCCACCCTCGAGTTCCCACACACACAGCATTCAGCCTTCATGGGACCAAGGATCTCTTCTCCCACCTATTCCTGACAGGACCATCCTCCCTTACATATACAGCTGGAGACATGGGTCCCTCCATAAGTGCTCCCAGGCTGGTGGTTAACTGGGGGCTCTGGTTGATTGGCACTGTTGCTCTCCTCATGGGGCCGCAAACCCCCTCAGCTCCTCAGTCTTCAGTCTAACTCCTCCATTGGGAACCCCTTGATCAGTTCAATGGTTAACTGTGAGCATCCACCTCTGAATATCTCAAGCTTTGGCAGACCTCTATATCAGGTTCCTGTCAGCATGCACTTCCTGACATCCACATCAGCATCTACCTTTTATGACTACATATGGGATGGATACCCAGGTGGAATGGTCTCCAAATGGCCCCTCCTTCTGTCCCACACTTTGTCTCCACATTTGCTCCCTTCAGTATTTTATTACTTCTTCTAAGAAAGACTGAAGCCCCCCAACCCCCACTTGATCTTCCTTCTTCATGAGCTTTATGTGGTCTGTGACTTGAATATTGGGTATTTCAAGCTTCTGGGCTAATATCCAATAATCAGTGAGTGAATACCATGTATGTTCTTTGGTGACTGGGTTACCTCATTTAGGATGATATTTTTTAGCTCCATCCATTTACCTAAGAATTTCTTGAATTCATTGTTTTTAACAGCTGAGTAATATTCCATTGTGTAAATGTACCACATTTTTTGTATCCATTCCTCTGTTGAAGGACATCTGGGTTCTTTCCAGCTTCTGGCTATTATAAATAAAGCTGCTATGAAGATAGTGGAGCATATGTCCTTGTTATATGTTAGAGCATCTTCTGGGTATATGCCCAGGAGTGGATAGCTTGGTCCTCAGGTAATGATATGTCCAATTTTCTGAGGAACCACTAGACTTATTTCCAGAGTGGTTGCACCATCTTGCAATACCACCAACAATGGCGGAGTGTTCCTCTTTTTCCACATCCTTGCCAGCAACTACTATCACCTAGTTTTTGATCTTAGCCATTCTGACTGGTGTGAGGTGGAATCTCAGGTTGTAACATATAAAGGCATACCTATAAGAATAACACCAGACTTCTCATCAGAGACTATAAAAGCCAGAAGATCCTGGACTGATATCATACAGACCCTAAGAGAACACAAATGCCAGCACAGACTACTATACCCAGTAAAGCTCTCAATCACAATAGATGGAGAAACCAAGATATTCCATGACAAAATCAAATTTGCACAATATCTTCCCACAAACCCAGCACTTCAAAGGATAATTGATGGCAAATGCCAAGACAAGGAAGGAAACTACAACATAGAAAAAGCAAGGAAGGTTGTCTTCCAACAACCCCAAAATAAGATAACTACACAAACATAATTCCACCTCTAATAACAAAAATAACAGGAAGCCACAATTGTTTTTCCTTAATATCTCTTAACATCAATGAACTCAATTCTCCAATAAAAAGACATAGACTATCAGACTGGATACATAAACAGGAGCCAGAATTTTGTTGCATACAGGAAATGCACCTCAGTGACAAAGACAGACACTACCTCAGACTAAAAGGATGGAAAATAATTTTCCAAGCAAATGGTCCCAAGAAACAAGCTGGACTAGTCATTCTAGTATCAAATAAAATCAACTTTCAACCAAAAGTAATAAAAAAAGATAAGGAAGGACACTTCATACTCATCAAAGGAAAAATCTACCAAGATGAACTCTCAATTCTGAACATCTACTCTCCAAATGCAAGGGCACCCACATACATAAAAGAAACATTACTAAAGCTCAAAACACATGTTGCACCTCACACAATAATAGTGGGGGAATTTAAACACACACTCTCAGCAATGGATAGATCATGGAAACAGAAACTAAACAGAGACACATTGAAATTAACAGAGTTATGAACCAAATGGATTTAACAGATATCTATAGACTATTTCATCCAAAAACAAAAGAATATACCATTTTCTCAGCACCTCATGGTACTTTCTCCAAAATAGACCATATAATTGGTCACAAAACAGGCCTCAACAGATACAAAAAGATTGAAATATTCCCTTGCATCCTATCAGATCACTACGGTCTAAGGCTGGTCAGTAATGACAAAACCAATGGAAAACCCACATGCATGTGGAAACTGAACAACACTCTACTCAATGATGACTTAGTGAAAGAAGAAATCAAGAAAGAAATTAAAGACTTTTTAGAATTTAATGAAAATGAGGACACATCATAGCAAACTTGTGGGACTCCATGAAAGCAGTGCTAAGAGGAAAAGTCATAGCTCTAAGTGCTTACAAAAAGAAACTGAAGAGAGCATACATTAACAACTTGACAGCACACCTGAAAGCTCTAGAACAAAAAGAAGCAAATCCACCCAAGTTGAATAGACGTCAGGAAATAATCAAACTCAGGGCTGAAATCAACCAAGTAGAAACAGAAAGAACTATACAAAATATCAACAAAACCAGGAGTCGGTTCTTTGAGAAAATCAACAAGATAGATAAACCCTTAGCCAGATTAACCAGAGGGCACAGAGTCAGTATCCAAATTAATAAATTCAGAACTGAAAAGGGAGACATAACAACAGAAACTGAGGAAATTTAAAAAATCATCAGATCCTACTACAAAAGCCTATACTCAACAAAACTGGAAAATCTGGATGAAATGGACAATTTTCTAGACAGATACCAGGTATCAAAGTTAAATCAGGAGCAAATAAACCATCTAAACAGTCCAATAACCCCTAAAGAAAATCCAAATGTTATCCTCTTTCCTGGTATTCCCTCCAGAAACCCACTATCCCATTCTCCCTCCCCCTGCTTCTATGAGGAATGGATACAGAAAATGTGGTACATTTACACAATGGAGTACTACTCAGCTATTAAAAACAATGACTTCATTAAATTCTTAGGCAAATGGTTGGAACTAGAAAATATCATCCTGAGTGAGGTAACCTAATCACAAATGAACACACATGGTATGCACTCACTGATAAGTGGATGTTAGCCCAAAAGCTCAGAATACCCAAGATACAATTCACAGACCACATGAAGCTCAAGAGGAAGACCAAAATGTGGGTGCTTTGGTCCTTCTTAGAAGGGGAACAAAATACTCATGGGAGGTAATATGGAGGCAAAGTGTGAGCAGAGCCTGAAAGAAAGGCCATCCAGAGACTGCTCCACTTGGGATCCATCCCATATGCAGACACCAAACCCAGACACTATTGCAGATGTCAAGAAGTGCTTGCTGACAGGAGCCTGATATAGGTGTTTCCTGAGAGGCTCTACCTGTGCCTGAGAAATACAGAGGTGCATACTCACAGCCAAACATTAGACTGAGCAGGGGGTCCCCAATGGAGGAGTTAGAGAAAGGACTGAGGAAGCTGAAGCGGTTTGCAACTGCATAGGAAGAACAATAAAATCAACCAACCAGGACCCCCCCCCCCACACACACACTCCAGAGCTCCCAGGGAATAAAACATCAACCAAAGAATACACATGGAGGGACCCATGGCTCCAGCTGCATATTAGTAGAGGATGGACTTGTTGGACATCAATGGGAGGAGAGGCCATTCGTTCTGTGCAGGCTGGAAGCTCCAGTATAGGGGAAGCGAGGGTGGGGAGGTGGGAGTGGGTGGGTGGATGGGGGAGCACCCTCATTGAATCAGGGGAGGAGTTGGGATGGGGGTTTCTGTAGAGGAAACTGGGAAAGGGGATAACATTTGAAATGTAAATAAAGAAAATATTCAATAAAAGAAAAGAAAAAAAGATAATAAGTTAGACACTTTTGTCATTGCAACATGGTGGTATTTGCTGGAGAAAATCATGATTGTCATGGACCATATCAAGTTATAGAGTTATAATTTGAATCAGTCTTCCAGAATATGACAGATTGTGTTAAAGGAGAATATCAAATAAAGTTTAAATGAAAATTAACTTTGCATGTTTTCATTTGGAAGAATTACACTAATTATTTACTGACTTTTAGTTAACCCAATTTCTAATAGACTGTTGGGTAATTTATTATTTTTTTTTGAAGTCCTTCTATGAAAAGACTACAGGAAAACTGATATTATAAATTAATGGTAGGGCATCTGGAAGACCCTATGGACATCTATCTGGTCATCTGTCACCACTGACTACTACTGGACATTGGACAAATTACATACTGCATTAAGTCCAGGGAACTCTGCAGCTTTGGGATCCTGATCCTGGGAGACCAGAAGTGAAGCATTACAGCTAGTTCTCATTGGAGTCTTGGAAATCTTTTCGGAGTGTTGTAACAGAATAGTGAGCAGACTTCAAACAACTGTAAAATCTAAAACACCAGTTGGTGTAGTAAAGTCTACTATTGTACGCTACCCTCACTCCATCTTGCATGAGACCGATATCCTGGAGTCTATCTTCCCAAAGAGAGAGCTAGACTGGCATAGAGCTCCCTAAAATGAGTCCTTTGGCCTGGCTTAGGGTGACCTGTTGTGACTGTTGAGATTTTTGTGAACTCATCATAAACTAGGAGCATCTGGGAAGAAGGAATCTCAACTGAGAAAATAACTCCATCAGATTGGCCTGTAAGTGATCCTGTGGGTGTTTCCCTGACTAATGATGGATGTGGGCACTCCTATCCTAGATACAGGATTCTGGATGGATAAGAAAGCCATCTGAACAGGCCATGAGGATCAAACCAGTGAGTAGCACTCCATATGGCCTCTGCTTCAGTTCCTGCCTTTGGTTTCTGCCTTGGCTATCCTTGATGATGTAGTGGGACTTGAGATATACAACTGAAGCAAATTCTTTTTCTCAAAGTTGTTTTTGGTCAGTATTTTATCATGGCACTAGAAAGGAAACAAGATAATCTGGCTATGTGCAAACTTTAAGGCAGTCATTTCTGGTCAGACTTAAGTCTTGGGTCTCAGGTCTCTCAACCAATCATGTTACTGGACTGACCAGCTTTTCCTCAGTCAGTGAATTCTTTGTCCACTTACCATCTAGGTAGCTGTTAGTTTAAAACACTGGTTCTAACCACTTGGCTCTCCAGAAGGAAACTACTTTAGGTCATTTACTACTGACACCATCTCTTTTGAGTATTGACAGTGTCGCTCAGGTAGCCTAGCCCATGTGACTCTACAGCCACATGAACACACAGTATGTTTTGATACAGTCAGGTTACTTTTTTATTTTCTGACTGAAAAGGCCTTAAAAGATGGTTCGTTTTTATGCTAATACCCTCTCCCTCGACTGTGTGTGCTTACCATCCTTTCATGTGTGTACTAGTCATATTTGTTTCCTTTCTCCTCTTCCTGTCTTAGTCTTTACTTTGTTTTATCTCACAGAAGCTTACTATTTCCCCATCCTCTATACATACTGTCAAACTTGGGCTATGTTGTTTCTTCCCATATTTCATTTATGTGTATAGCTGAAAAGCACAGTTTTTTTTTTCTATCAGTAATAGCAAGTGGTGGAAGACATGTCCACAGATATCCACAAAATTGTCAGGGGCAGCCCTGCTTTATACACTGAAGGCCTAAAATCAGCAATAGGTCAGACATACATGCCTGCTAGCACCAAGTCTTGGGTCTCTGTGGAAAAACACTGAAACAGATGCCTAGAAGCTATTATAAACAAGCAGCTTTGGTGGAGGGCTGCCAAGCCTGAGTAGTCATAGACCTTGTAGATAGGTAACTTTGATGGATAGTACCAACTTAGATAAAGACAAGTGAATCATAGGCGGAGTCATAGTGGTCTGTCTCCTGAACCTTCATTCAGCTGACACTCTGTTCTGGAAGATATCTGTACTCCCCTGAACACCTAAGCTCCTGCGTCACCCCCTTCCCCACATCCTGCCTTTTTGTGTATATAACCTATGTGTAAAAAAGTAAAAATTTCAATGTCCTGTCCTGCAGTTTGGTTATTATCTAAAAACAATTGACTGATGTTATTTGAGAGACTGACAGAATTCTTATTACAGTTTCGACTATCAGAAAAAAAACTTAGTAACAGTCTCATTATAAAAGAGCTTAATAAAAACTGGGGAGAGGGCAGCCTTTCTCTTGGGAATTTGTCCCTGGCATTTTCCTACTCTCTTTAATTTTCTTGACCAATGGTTTAGTGTATTCTGCAATGTCTTCTTATAATTTTATTTTAAAGATTTTAGTTTATCTTTCATTGTGTATACCTGTCTGTGTGTGAGTATGTGCCTGTGAATGAATGCAGGTGCCCACGTAGGCTAGTGGTATTGATGCCCCTAGAGCTGGTATTAAAAGCAGTTATAAAAAGCATGATGTGGGTGTTGGGTATTGAAACTCAAGTCCTCTGGAAGACCAGTGCAGGCTCTTAACCATTGAGGCATCACTCAAGCCCCATGCAATTCTCTTCTTTATCTCTGCTATGATGTGCTTGCTTGAGAGTGGTGTGCTATTATTGCATTGTGTTTCTGTCATGGAGTAAGAGGATGCTGAACCTCAGATGATTTGGGGTCTAGCTTCTTACCACCTTACCTTAGAGACTTTCTCTTAATATATGAGGAACATCAGTTTTTATACAAAATTTCCACTGCTGTTAGCTTTTGGGACTCCAGGTCTGGAATCACAATCCTCCAAGTCACTCTGTGAGCATCCTTTATTTATTTATTTATTTTTTCAAAAAAAATAAAACGAAGTTGAAGACACTCGAATCAACATACACTGTAGAGCCCAAATAGTTATACTCTCTCTCTTGTTTTAGTTCTCCTTGGTGTATCTCAGAAACTTATCTTGGTCAGTAATACAACCATGGCAAAGAAATCTATGACTATATATACTCTTCTCACAAAGGTTTGAAGATTTTTGTTCCCTCTGTTCCGATGTGTCAATGTTAGTAACCTTGGAATCATGTCTCATGTCTCTTCATCCTGAAGCAGCGCTTATCTCTGGGATAGCAGGAGACTGATGCTTCACATATTTCCACATACAACACAATATTCTTTACATAAATCAACAGGAATTCATTCTTGCCTTCCGTCTATGAAGCTGTCTTGCCAACTTTCCTGTCTTTCCTCACTCCCTTAGTAGGAATGTATAATTTGACTTGAATTTACTAGCAGTGAGTTTTATTAGTTTCTATTTATATGAGGCTCATTCCAAAGTCAACTTAGCAATATACATCTGAAGGCAAAACAATAAAAAACCTCATTATGGCATTTTGTTTTTTTTTTCTTTAAAAATGATAGAGAAGTTACTACATTGTCACTTTCTTGCAAGGCACTTCCTTGGATTTTGAACTTTTAATTGGAGAAAGAAAACAAAAAATGTGCATACAAAAAGCTGTCCTGTTTCATTTTCTAGCCAGCAAATGTTATACTATAAAATGTTTTTATGGTCATTTAATATGTAAGTCAGTTCCTTTCTTTGTCTTCCTGAAAGAGGGGTTTTGTTATTCCTGATTCTTTTAAATAAAATACTTTTTTGTGAGCATGTGAGAATTCTGTATCACCCAGCATTTTACATTGCTTTTTCTCTCTATCACCTGTCCTCATCTGACCACTGAAAATTGATTTTTCAGTAACCAGTTAGGTAGGAAAAATTATCAACTGTGATTGTAATTTTAGTAAAGCATAATTTACATTATTTACAGGCTTTCTGCCAATTTCTTATTTAGGAAGTTAATCCAGATGCAACTTTCATCATTCTTTTTTCTCTCATTTTTTTTAACCACTAAAAAACAATCTCTTATCAAGATCAGATGAAATAATACAATAGTAACAGATTCTGCCACCAACCACTGGAGTACTGGCCCCCCCAATCCCCACCCCACTTGTAATGAACAGTAAGCTTCTCTCAGGGACTACAAGGTCTCTTTTCTGTTCCTGCTGTGATTAGGAAGGTCTTCTTTCATCAATCTTCTAGAAACTGCTGTTTTTGTGTTTCCAAATTCAATTGTGGCTAAGGTATAGATCTTTGACAAAACAGCTTGAGAAGAAAAACTGACCTGATTTAGTGTCTTCATTAATCTCTAAGCTCTGTGTTCTACATTCCATAAGAATTCTTTCCCCACAAGTTTCATAGCTGATTTCCTATATCACTAGGGTTTTTTGTTGTTGTTGTTGTTGTTGTTTGTTAGTTACCTCCTTAGTAGTGCGTGGTGCGTGCGTGCGTGCCGTGCGTGCGTGGTGTTTGGTGTTGTGTTGGGTCGTGTGTGTGTGTGTGTCCTCCTTAGTAGGTTAACTATTGTTATGATAAAACACTATGACCAAAAATCAAGTTGGAGAGGAACTTTGGTTTATTTGGGTAACAATCCCATTGTTACTTCTCAAACTAAGAATGAAGGGCTGTATTAACATACAAGCATACTTGTCTACCAGGTTTCCCAGTATCTCATCAGTCCCTTACTTGTCCTTCTGGCTGGCAAATCCAGTCCCCTCCTCTAAACTTCTCCAGCCAGGGGCTGGGGTGTCCTTCTGGATAATTCCAGCTGGCTTTCCTTTATAACCACCATTTTGGTTCACTCTAACATTTATTCTCTGGCCATCTGCTTGACCCAGGTACCCCTCTTGTAGTGTTTTCCTCTTTCCCACTCCCTCTCTCCTCACATGTTTCTGAGCTCCTGATCATGAACACTTGGGCTCTCCAGACTCTCTCAATGTTCCCTGCCTCTCCTATGGTCTCCCCTTTGTCTATAGTAAATTTCTCCTCCACCAACTTGGAGCAGTCATGTCCTTCCTTTTATATTTCTTTCATTTATCTGGTGCTGAATATTCTTTCCCTTTAATCTATTTTTCATTCATTCCCATTGTAGTCCATCACTGAAGGAGGTTGGGACAGAAACTCAAACAAGGCACAAACCAGGGTACTACTTTGCTTTCTGGCAGATCAGGAGTCTGAATGTTGGTAGGCAACCCAGCCATGGGTCCAGCTTCCTCTGCTGCTGGTGATCTTGCATGGGTAGCATTTCCTGCCTTGAATCTTTTGTAGCTTCCAGTAACCAGTCTTGTCTCTGCTCCTTTGTTATCCACAGAATCAATTTGTTGCATTGACATTTTTACTTTGGTTTTCTGCTTCCTGGCTAGACTCCCATGATACATGTTAGTTCCTTAGAACATGTTAAATAGCTTTTCAGATTTGATTGGGTGTGTGTTTAAAACTATGGGAAGAGTAGAATTCTGCTATCACAGAGGGTGATTCAAAAATTTAAGTGTCAGAAGGGAAGGCCAAGAGTATGTAGCTCCTAAATTTGCCCCACTCATCGGATGACTTGCTGCTTAGCCTGGTGTGCTTATGTAAGACAAATACTTCTCCCTTGGAAGATAGTGCTATCTCAATGTGATGCAGCTCACCCTAGGAAAATAGAATATTACTATTTATATTATTCTACCATTCTTTTCTTGTTAGAATTAGTTGTTTTAACAAAAATAATAAAGTAAATTTTATAATTCTTTATCTCAGTAGTTTGCTGAGAAGAAAAATATCTGGTAATAAAAGACATTTTTCATTAGCATGTTCTGGCTAACTAATACGAATATGAGGCTAATAACAATAAATGTATCTTCAGGGTTTTCTTGTTCATTGCAAACTGAAGCAGTGGTTTGGAGAAGGGCTTTTCTAACATTGCTGTATTTGACATCATTAAATATTTATGATTTTATTTTCTGCGATATATTCTGATTTTATTTCTATTACCTATAGTCAGCCACAGTTTGCAAATACTAAATGGAAAATTTCAGAACTAAAAATCTCATAGGATTTAAAATGGCATACCATTTTGAGTTGCATGACGAAATCTCAACTTCTATCCTGTAGAGGACAAGAATCACCTTTGTAGCATTTCCACGTTTTATGTTTGACCAACCTACTAGTCATTTAGTAGTTGTCTCAATTTTCAGTCAACTGTCATGTTGTCAGTGCTTGTGCCCAGGTAATCCATAGTTTATTTCATGGTGGTCCCAAAGTGCAAAGAGCAGAGATGCTGGCAATTTGGATCTGCCAAAGAAGAATTGTAAAGTGCTTTTTTTTTTTAAAATGTAAAAGGGTGAAAGTTCCTAATTTAATAAGGCAAGAAAAAAACATGTTGAGGTCACTAAATGGGCAGCAAGAAGAAATCTTCCTGTGAAATGGGTAAGAAAGAAAAAGAAATTCGTGTTGATTTTGTTGTTATGATTCCAAATGCAAACCTTATGTTGTTATGGTGTAATAAGTGCTTAGATGTGGTGGAAGTGGCTTTAAGCTTGTGTGTGAATTGTAAGAGCGGAAGCATGTGCTGATTGACAGCAGTGTGTGTGTTAGAAAGCACGGAACATATATGCAAGCTTCAGCACCAAATCCTCTGACATGGATGATGCTGACATTTTCCTTCTAGTAAAGGAGTAAGAGCATCAAGATTCAGGAAGATAGTGTATCTAGGGCACAGGACCATGCATTTTCACACACTTAGCATTTAGAATATACTCTGAAGTTATAGATGGATGGCTGAATAGTGTGTCTTGTGCTATTATTGTTTTTGATCTAAGATGTAGAGGTTTTAAAGGCTAAACCAGAAGATTAGAAACATCAAGTAAATGTCATACTTCTTTACCTGATGTTGTATATTATCTCTGAAATGCATTATGAATGCTACCAAGGAAATTTTTTTAAATCTTAGATGTGACATTAAAATAGGTCCTGAGATAAGCTTTCACTTTCAGCTCCTCTGACCAGTCTGATTGCTCCAAGGGCTCACTCTCTCTGCCCTTCTTCTTAATATATTTATACTTACAACAAACATTTTCTAAACTAATTTTAAATGTTTATTTTAATATATTAAGATTACATATTACTAGGTTTTATTATGTAATTTTCATATGAGTGCATAATGTATTTGAATATTAACCACTTTACCCTCTTTTATTCCCTCCCAATATCTTTATTCCCACCCTTTTTTCCAAACATCCGCCCTTCTATTTAATGTCTTTGTGTGTGTGTGTGTGTGTGTGTGTATGTGTGTGTGTCTGTGTGTATGTACCTAATGTGTTTCATTAAGTAGTAGTGAAGAGATATTTATAGGAACTTATGTACCTTACACGTAGCTATACTATATGAAAGAATATCTTTCCCACTCCATCAGTCATTAACTGAATGTAAATCCTTAGAGAATGGTAGTGCCCCATTAGACTCTCCCCACTTTGTGACAAGGAGTCGACAGGCTCACTGTTACACAGGTCTTATACAGGCAGTCTGAGCTGCTGTGAGCTTGAGAATGTGACAACTATGTCATCCCAAAAGACAGCATACCACACAACTTTCCTCTAGCACTGTCTTTCATTATTTCCACCCCTTCTTCCAAGACGTTTATGAGCATTGAGTGATGGATTGTAGATGTCCTCTTCCTTGCTGAGCACCTTTGAGTCATTTATTGTTAGTACTTTGACCAGTCATGAGCATCTGCAGTCATTGTTGCCCAGTACAAAAAGAATCTTCTTGGACCAAAGTGGACAGCAGCACTAATACAAAAGCATAAGCATAGTTGTTTAGAAAGCACACATAAAGTCCACTTTGCAAACAGATAGCTATAACCTCTCCAGTCATGGGCTAATTGATTGTGTGTTACAGAACAAAATGTCAATTATCTCCTATAGTGCTGGCATCAGGCCAAATCAAGGAACAGTTGTTTATCACCATAACAGACTCGCCACTATTACCAGTGGACACATTGTGCTTGGCCAGTTAGTATTTGTTCACAAAGGGTGAATAAGACTGTTGCTGACAAAAGCATTCTGCCCATGCCTACCAACATGCTGACAAATAGCTATCAGGAAGGAAGATTCCATTACTGTTCCAGCTTCATTTCTCTGTGTCCACAAAGCAAGGCATTTAATATCTTAGGGTTATACTTTTGATGGAAAATTGTTATTGTTTGGGTAGACTCAGAGAATTCTCTGACTAACTCATAGGGAAGTAGCCCACCTTTAGTGCTTGGATTGTCATTTAATAACCTGTTTTCTGGGAGCAACAAAGCTTATTTCTATTATGTTATGTTATTGGCAGTGAGTATACATGCCCTTACCAAATTTCTTCCTTAGCCTTTATATTTTATTCAATTATTTATAATAATGATTACAGTTTATTAAATTAAACATCATCCTCTTAATTATACAGTTGGAAAAGTCACCCAGCATGCAGTGTTCCAGTGGTAAAGCAAAGATTCAAGATAAGAACACATTCTTCTCATTTAGGTGAATTTCTTCTCAGCTCAAAAGGAAACCAAATGGAAAATAAGTTTTGGGGGTTTTTGTTGTTTGTTTGTTGTTTTTGTTTGTTTGTTTGTTTTCCCAGGAGAAAGAACTCCGATGGCTTCCTGAAGACAGTAGAAATCACTGATCCTACTAAAAGGAGCTTGAAATTTAATATGAGAAATAAAATGTTCAAGACCCTAAGCACTGACAGGATGAATGGCCAGTTGCACCATGGTCATGGCTGTGTCAGAGTGCTGCGGGCTGTACAAGTCATTGTAGGGTACTAGGCTAATATTAATCAGGAATGTTTGCTTTGAAGAATTATATTAGGAATGGAAGACAGAGCTAACGGAATGTGGATATGGGTTTAATTTGAGAAAATAAATAAGGGTAAATAGGTGAGTAGATTCATTTTTATACATTAAATGAACATAAGGGAAATGTATCAAAAAATGAAGTAATTGGTTGAAAACAATGAAACCCTTAAAATAATAAAATATTTGGGACTATTGTTAATAAAAGAACTATGAAATGTATAATTGATAAACTCTAAGTACTGATAAAATAATTTTAAGAGATCCTAAATGAGAAATACAGCCCATCCCTATGGATCAGTGGAGAACATGAATGAGGTAAAACTACTCTCAAAATTGAGCTACAAATTCACCATTATACTTCTGAGAACTCAAGCTATTTCCTTGAAGAAAATCACAAGCTAATTTTTTAAATTATTTCTTCAGAGGTTTATCATTGAAGATAACTTTTACTTCCTTGGTTAGGTTTATTTACTACTTTAAAACTATTGTAAATGGTAGTGTGTCCATGATCACTTTGTATGTTTGTTGTTGAAATATAGATAAGCTATTAATTTGTAAAAGTTAATTCTGTGTCCTGTCACATTGCCAGATTTAGATATTGTTTCTAGACGTTTTCTGGTAGAATTTTGGCCTCTCTAGTGGATAGAATCATGTCATCTGCAAATAGGAATAGTTTGGCTTCTTTCCCCATTTGTATCCCTTTCATTTCCTAATTTTGTTCTCTTGTTTTATTTTTTTGACCTAGTACTTTAATCAGAATATAGAAAGGACTGGAGGTAGTGGATATCCCTGTCTCATTCCTGACTTAAGCAGGACTGTGTCAAACTTTTCTCCATTTAGGGTGATGTTGGCTATGAATTTCACATACATAGCTTTTATTGTCTTGGATATTGTTCCTTGTAGTCTGACATTTCCTCAGATGACTACCAGAAAGGGATATTGGGAATTTTTTCCAAAGGATTTTTTTCTTAGTTTATTGAGATAGTCATTTGATTTTTTTTTCTAATTTAAGTCCACTTACTGTAGTTTATTACTTTTGATGATTTGTATAATGTTTTACTATCCCAATATTTCAGGAGTAAAGCCAACTTGTTTGTGGTGGATAATCTTTTTGATGTATGCCTGTATTCCATTTGTATTTTATTGAACAATTTTCAGTATATGTTTATCAAGGATATTGGACTACAGTTTTCTGTCTCTGTCTTTCTGTCTCTTCTCTCTCTCTTTCTCTCTCTCTCTCTTTCTCTCTCTCTCTCTCTCTCTCTCTCTCTCTCTCTCTCTCTCTCTCTCTCTCTGTCACTTTACTTGGTTTGGATGTTGTTGTAGTAATTATTTAAAAAGGCCTCTAGCTCAGGCCGACTATCTAAGCTGCAGAGGCTCTGCCTAGCCCAGCCGCCATGTTTCTCAGCCTGAGGCCAAGTACATGCTGCAGCTAGAACCAGCCCATAGCCCACCAGAAACACCAGCCCTGCCACCCACTAGATGCCAGTGTGAGAGATGGCTCTGCCAATCTTCCACGCTGTCTTCGCAAGGCAGGGCATTGCCCAGACCATTCCGCCATCCATGCGGGCCCAGTAAGAGAATGAGACTCTAATTCTTATAGATTAATCAAAAGCTTTATATGTTTGATAATGATTAATCACAAGATGCCCATACAAAGAGATTTGTATCCCAATTAGCTAATCTAATTATAAGTTTATAAGTTGTTCCCCACGAGTGCTCCCATACCTGTGTGGTTTTTCATCCTCCTACATCTCTGCTCTCTCCTAACTCCTCCTCTTCCTTTTTTTCTCCTCCAACTCCTCCCACCTTAGCTCCTCCTACAGGATATTTCTTCATAGAAGAAATATGGGAATGCTGCTTTTTTTTCTTTTTTGCTTCCTTCCTTCCTTCCTTCCTTCCTTCCTTCCTTCCTTCCTTCCTTCCTTCCTTTCTTTTTTGTTCTTTCTGTTTGTTTAAGAAGGATTGACTATTGATCATCTTTAAAAGTCTGACAGAATTGTGCTGTGAACCTATCTGGCCCTAAGAATTTTTCTAGCTGGAAGAATTTTTATTTTCTTATTTGTTATGGTTCTGTTTGAGTTGTTGAGTTCTAAGTTAATTTTGATGGATTGACTGAATTCAGAAATGTACCCAATTCTTTTAGGTTTGGCAGCTTAATAGAGTACAGTTTGTTAAAGTATTCCCTCATAGTATTCTGAATTACTCTAGTGCCTGCTGTAATGTTTCCCTGATCATTTATGATTACTATGATTTGAATTTTCTCTCTCTCTTTTTTTTCTTTTTTTGCTTAGTTGGGCCAAGGGTCTGGTAACCTTTTTTTTTCTCTTCTTAAAGCATTGATTTGTTGATTCTTTATATTGTTTTCTTTGTTTCTATTTTATTGATTTTTATTATTTATTGCTGCCATCTGGGATTAGATTGATCCTGTTCCATTAGGAATGTTCCTGATCTCCCAAATTTTTGAGTTACATCAGTAAATCACTGAATTGTACTCTTTTTTTCTATATGTACTTAGAACTAACTATACATTTCTCTTGTATGATGGCTTTCAGTATGTTCCAGAGGTTTTGCTGTGTTGTGTTCTTGCTTCCATTTAGTTCCAGGAAATTTTTGTCTTTCTTGATTTCTTATTTGAACCACTAATCATTCTGCAATGAGCTGTTTGGTCTCCATGAGTTTGTATATTTCTAGAGAATTCTTTGCTGTCAATTTTAAGTTTTGTTGCATTGTGATCAGGTAGTATATGAGTGATTTCCATCTTTTTTAAACCTTTGTAAACACCTTTTTGTGACCCAGATGTTGTCTATTTTAGAACAGCATCTGTGTAACTGTAGTACTTCTCTTTCTCAGACCTCACCACAATTGGCATCGCTGCCTTGCTGATAGCAGTCTACCCTTTCCTAATGCTCTCTATTACCATTCTAAAGCCATTCCCACCTTTTCAAGTATTTCTTGTACCTCTACTCTGGTACCACTTCTCTGCCTTAAAACAGAAATGCTTGCAATTAGAGAATTTACGGTAGCCAGGGAATGTACTGAGTCATATTTCTAGAAGCTGAGACTTATTATTAAGTTGCCAACATCTTGAGAAAGTCTTACTGAAATATCACAACTTAGCAGGAGATAGCATGTGGAAAGCAGAAGGGGGAGTGGTTCAGGATCAAGCAAACATACAATAGTTGTATCAGCTCATTTATCAATGTGGAGCTCTCATAACATCTAAAAGAGCATAGCTTTTATTTGCATACAATGTGGAAAGAGAGAAATAAACGCCTTAGGAGAGGAAGGGTACTTTAGAGATTTGAAGCATTCTCTTCTGGGAGAATGATAGACAAAGAGGAATTGGACAGTTGAGGTGTGGATTGATATGGATGGAAAGAATTCAGATATTACTCATCAAGACAAAGGGTGGTGGAATGACGAAGGCATTTGAAAACATCTTTGAGACCTCTCTCCAATTACAGGCACAGATTAGTAGACCTCTTAAAGTTTACTCTTTATTCCATTTCAATGGCTGCTAAATTTCAGTGTGAGTTTTGGTGGGGATGAGCAACCAAAGGCAACCACCTGCTAAAGTGTTTTAGCCCGTCGTCTCATAAAGTTTCCTTTCATATTGGGCTGTTATTTAAACCATTAACTCTTTACTGAGAGAAACTTTAAATTGTGTGATTGCTTTCAGTTTCATGGGAGTCTCAGGCTGATTCTGTTATTAGGGTACGGTGATTAAGTGAGAACCCATATGCTCATATATTTAAATGATTAGTCACTGTTAGTTGAGCTGTTTGGGATGGGTTCGAAGATGCAGCTTTGTTGGAGGAGGTGTGCGTGGGCTTGAGTGGGTTTCCAAAACCCACACCTGGCCCAGTATCTCTGTATACCTGCTGTGCTGCGGAGAAGATTGTAAGTCTCTCAGCTACTACTCCAGGGCTATGCCTGTCTCCTTCCTGTCATGTTAGTCAACTCCCACATAAGTGGTTTCTTTAATTAGAGTGGCTTAGGTCATTGTGTCTCTTCACAGCAATAGAATAGTAACTAAAAAATAGTGTATGAAGGAGACAGTGATAACAGGTGTCCTGTGATATGTGTTCACTTTGCACAGGGACATTTGCAGAGAAAGACTTTCAAATTATCCCAACTTGCCAAGTTCAGGCAAGAGAAAATATTTACAATTATTGGAGTGTCTAGAAAATAATTTTACATATCGCATCAAAGTTTCCTCTCCCACACTTAGAGATATTAAGATGTTGGGAATGAAAGAAATTGAAGGGACTAGTGCATGGGGTTTCCTGAATGTTCTCCAACATTTATGAAAAATGCATCAGTCAAACAATGACACTCATGAGCATTGAATCACCAACATGAAATACCAGTATTACTCTGCTCATATAGCTGCCACCGGCAACTGCGGTATGAAGGAAACTTGAAATTCTTTTTCATAGAGTTGGAATTAATTACTGTTAAATTAATGGATGAGAGATGCAGACATCTTAGTAAATCTTATTAGTAAAGACTATTTTTAAAATCTCACTGTTAAGTGTATTTAATTGTCTTTCTGACTGGCAATGAAAACAAAACTCTTTTATATATATGTGCAAATAATTAATGTCTGGGCTTTCTGTTTTTCCTACTGTTTCATAGATCCAGTTTCTTCCATTGTACAATTGGATATCTTGTACTTTTGCAATGTATATGGTTTTCTAGGTCTTTCAAAGAGCCAGAAACTGATTGTGATCCTCAATGTGTAGAGGAATTTCAAGGCAGGAGATATGTTTGCAGAGCTACTTTGTCACTTTCCCATCATAACATTGAGAATTATTTTGACATTGCTCTTATAAATAAGGCCTAGCTCATTTGCTAATATCATACTTCATTTATTTCTAAAGTCTATAATTTGTCTTGGCATGTTATCTGTATTTCAATTAAGATTATTTCTCTTTTTTTTTTCTTATAGACAAATAAGTTTAATTTGTTAAGATATTTTTATTTAGTGACCACTTTAATTTTGACTCGAATCTTCCTGAATTTTTTGTAGTAAAATGCTTCTCATCTTAGAGCTCCTTAAATTCAAATGTAGTCATTATATGTAAGTCTGTGCCATCCACTTTTCTAGGATATCCCTGCCAGATGTTTCATCTTGACACTAATTAATTTTTGCTAATTCCAGTGTCAGAGTGGTCTGCATCACAGTGTAGTTGAGGCTCCATTTTACTACTTAGTATCAGATAATAGCAATGACCAAAGTCCACATGTTTTTGTGCTCTATGCAAATCTCCATTCTCTTACACCTTGGAATCCAGAGAGGTCTCTGAGGTCTCAGTTAATCAATAATAAAGAGACTATGCCTTTTGTTGGTTTGTTGCTGTTGTTATTTGTTTGTTTGTTTTTACTTTTCCTCTTACATAGAAAATCTCGGTTACCCTAACCTTACCTTGTTTGAGTTGGTTTCAGCATCAGGGACAGGATACTTTCAACTCTGTTTCTTGAATGGTTATAAGTCCAACCTCTCTAATAGTATCCTGAAGTTTCAGTTGATTGGTTTCAATCCCTTGAGTTTCAATAATTTTTTTTTCATTTAGTTTTATGTATAGGGGTCTCTTGCCTGAATGTATGTCTGTGTCCAATATGCATACCTGGTGTTTGTAAAGGCCAGAGAGCATCAGATCCCCTGGAAATGAAGTTAAAAGACCATTGTGAGCTGCCATGTGAGTGCTTGGAATTGAATCTGATTTTTCTGGAAGAGCAGCCAGTGTTCTTAACCATTCACCGAGATCTCTCCAGCCCTGTTTCAATAATATCTTTAATTGTTGTTTACACCTTCTGTTTCTCGTTCAGATATTGTCCAAGGAAGCCAGGGTAGCCCCGACACACAGGTATGACCACATAACATTACAATCAATGGCAGATAACAACTACAAACACATCTCGTACCAGCTGTAGATTTATCCACCGAATTAAGTTCCTTGTCTTTTAAAGATAGTGTTGTTCCTTGGTGTCATCTCTTAATGGCTTGTACACAGGCTTTGCTCCTGGTTTGTAGATCACTTGACTTTAAGTTTTCACACTTTTGTTTAGGCAATTCCCTACACTTACACTGTCCTATTCATTATTTTGGCATATTTACTATCCTTCAAATAAATAGTTGATTCTTATTTTTTCTTTGAGTGTTTACATGGGCCCTTGAATGATTTATATCACCTTCATTCGAGTTTTTGAATCTCTTTTTACTTTTCTTATAGCACTTGGATTATATATATATATATATATATATATATATATATATAATATATGCATATGTGTGTGTGTGCGTGTGTGTGTGTGTGTGTGTGTGTGTGTGTGTGTGTGTGTATGATTTTCTTAATCTCAATCTCCTTAATGAAGCTATGGCCTAGAATTAAATATTAATAGAACTTACCCATTTATTTAGTAGGGGAAAATAAAATTAAGGGTCCTATGCATATTAGGCAAGTACTTTACTCACTGAGATATATCCAAGTCTTTTGGCATAGAATTAAGAAACTTCATCTCTACTAGCTAGCTTTCATAGAGCCAGAAAATGCTATGCACACTACCAGAGGATAAAAGTAATTCTTAGTTTCACCCAGTTATGAACACTGCAAGCTACAATAATGGCTGATCTGGGAAGAATATGCTCACTGCTGCATTAGAGGCACAAACATCATAGAAGTAGCCAACAACTTGATGTTTGTATTAAAAACCCATTCCACAAAATGAAACCCATACTTGGCCCATTATTAGGCCAAGAATTTGGGGCTAGATAGGTCATATGCTCTAGGGAGAACCTGTTCCAATTATCCTGCTAAATGTACGTAACAGTAAACGGCTTCCTAATGCCTTACTGGTATATACATGTATTAATGTATCTCTCTACTCTCATCAGAGATTTTAAGTTGCAGTAAATGAAGATTAACACAGAGACTCAAAAACAGCCAAGGTGCAGAGATTAAGAGGGGGTGAACGTTACTCCTTAAATGGAACGTCACACCCATATTCTTTCAAGATCCAAAAACCATTGTAAAAGAGAGAGAAGAAAGCATGTAAGACCTGCAAGCTACGGATGAGTACAGGAAATGCTGTCTTTTGGATATAGCTGCATTTATGAGCTCACAGCAATTGTGAGAGCAAACACAAGATCTGTGCAAGCTCCATGATGGAAGTGGGAAAGGGGAGAGGGAGACACAACATTCCACCCCTAGACAAGGAGCTATTGACAATTTAACACTGCAAGGAGGAGAGTTAGGTTTCTTAGAACGTAGCCTCTGGTAAGTTGATAACACCCTTGTGGAAAGCTATACATCCTGAAATATTAGGCAGGGAAAATTGGACTTTCTGGGGAATGGTAATTGATGATGATGGTGATGGTGATGGTGTATGGTGATGATGATGATGATGATGCACAAAGTTGGGTACTTATGAATGAGGATTAGATCTGGGAGGTATTGGGGATGCAGGGTGAATGTGATCAAAAAATATTATACAAACTTCTTTTTATTTGTTTTGTTGTTGCTGCTGGTTTTTGTGTGGGTTATTTTTTTTCTTCTCTTTTTGACTGGGGTCTCTCTAAGAAACTCTGGCTTTCCATTTGTTATGTAGACCAGGCTGTCTTTGAATTCACAGAGTTCTGCCTGCCTCTGCAGTAATGAACTATCACTCCAGTGTCAGGAACAGTTGTATCCATTGCTTTCACTTCCTGAATCATAAAGCATACATTTTTTAAAAAAATAAGGTGTATCAGGCAATTGGATTAGCATTTGCAAAGCATGGATTAAAGAATGCCTGTCCTTGGTTGCTGTCTATTGAGATGATTGAAAAGCCTGAAGAAAAATCAACAAAGGAGGAAAGGATTCATTTAGTTTATGTATCTGTATGTCCATCAAAGGGAAGTCAGTGCAAGGACTCAGAGCAAGAACCTGGAGGCAGGAACTGAAGCAGAGACTTCTGGTTTATTGGCTTGCTTTCCATGGCTTGCTCAGTCTTATAAAACCCAGGACAATGCTCAGGGGTGGAACCACTCACAGCAGATTGGGCTCTCCTACAGTAATCATTAGTTTAAAAACATGCCCCTCAGGCTTGCTTACAGATCAGTCTTATGGAGGCATTTTCTCAATTGGTGTTTCCTCTTCCCAGGTTACTCTAGCTTGTATCAAGCTGACAAAAGATACTAGCTAGCATGAAGGCGCGTACAGCGTTATTCTGTCACACTTATCTGTTCCCAAAGGGTAAGATCAGATGAAGCACATCAATGTCCTCCAACAGTGCTTCTCAATACATTTTCAACTGATTAAAAAAAAAAATCAGTATTTTAAATAATGGCTAACTTCTATAAGAAGGCTTCTTTGATGAAGAGCAGAAGGAAATTCATAACTCAATTAAAAAAAATAATCACAAGGAAAGTACGATAATTACTTCAAGAAAATATTAGCACTACAATTTGAAGGGACTTTAACAGAGAGAAAGCAAAGGAATTAAATGAAATTAAAATTACAGTACTAAATAAAACAAGAAGTAATTGGATATAATGATCCAGGGTTTGTGGAGTGGGAGAAAGGAGTATACAGGGGAAGCTCAAAGTGTCTACAAATCAAAGTCAGAGCTGAAGTAATCACAGACCTGCTCTGGTGTTCAGGTGTGAGCTGCTGAGACATCTGCAGATGGGGCCTGGTGAAACAGGAAGAGAGAGCTGAGCTTTGCAGTGGGTGCACTTTAGAGGAGACTCGTGTGAAATGATTCCATTTTCAGTACATGAATTTTCACTTATGAAAATGAGACTTATGCCAAAACTATGAATTTGATGAAGACTAAATTTATGTCGTTTCTACCACAGAACAGTACATTGTCACAGCACAGAAAATAAATACAGTGGCAAAATTCTCTGTCAGCAACACACATCAGAGCTCACTAGTATTGCTTCAGGCAATTTTTGTCATTTGAGTTATATAACATTAATGACAAAGAACTCTTGAGGAGTGGTGACAGAGCTTCACTGTGCAAAGACACCTGCCATGGCAAAAGAAAAGAACAAATTAGAAACTTCCAGAAAAAAAGGCAAGATGATTTTATGACAAATATCACTAGTTTCTCACCAACAACGAGAATTTTTTTCTCACAGTTCCAGAAGAGACTGCAGAGCTGAACCTGACCAAAGTTCTTTATAAGGAAACAAGTGTTCTTAAGTGCACACATTCATGCTGGCGCATGCGCGCGCACACCACACACACACACACACACACACACACACACAAATTCAGGCCTAGAGAAACACATGTTTCTGTTTTAATTTTTTAGGAAGTATGAAAGAAACAAAAAAGGAACAGATGTTATGTCTCTAAGCAACATTATCTTTGACACATCTCATACTTTTGTGAAACCTGCTCAATTGCATTTCTAACTTTTTATACCCCACAGAAAGAAAACCAAGATGTTTGTTTTTTATGATCTGTTTGTTAGTTAAGCCTTCACACATTTTCTACCACACCACAAGCAAATTCTTGCTTTTAGGCTTCCTTAATCTATAATCAAAGGGTCGCTGAGTGTAGTTACTCATTTTATTTAATTTAACTGTGTAGCATAATTATTATTTACAGAATGTGAAGAAATATCTAAAGAAAATCATGCCAGTAGTAAGAGTGCTATGCTATGGTATAAATGTATTATTTTGTCACCTCTGCAACCCTTTAGGCAAAATTACTGTTTATTTCCAAAAACAAATTTATGAATCACAAAAAGAAACTACACACAGAAAATCTGAGTCCTTTACCTGGTACAACAAATCAGCTCTGTAGTCAACAGTTCTGTTCTCATTTATTAGGATCTAACCTACGACGATGAAATTATTAGACAAAGTAATGAGTCTCCATCAATCTGTCTTTAGTTTTATAAAACCCAGATTTACTCTGTCAGCCTTGTCAATGGTACTGAATATTAATGGGAATAAAGTTAATTGCTGGGTGGGAAAAGGTCTTACTCAAAGCGAAAAGGAAGCACCTTGTAGAAATCTGTCATTTTTGACAAGCCATAATTTATTTCTACTTAGTGATGTGTACCGACAGGTTTCAAATCTCACTCTATATCACAGATTCTAATTATTTTTATTTGGAATGTTGTTGGATCCCAAGCCTTCGACCACTTGCAGCATTTGCAGATAAATTATATCATAAAACATGAGCTCCACATCCTGAGTGAAAAAAGTTTTGCCCAGAATCTGGGAAAGAATGACGTCTGTAACTTCTACAGGATGCACATATTTACATATGCACATATCTCAATAGCTAAAGAAAGGAGAGTAGTGGTGATCAGAGCAAGAGAGAATTATATTTGAACTCAATAACTGGGCAATATGTTAACATGTTAGTTAAACAATTTTATTAAAGGAAAATGAATAATGGTGGTCACAAGTTTTATACTGATTAGATTGTCAACTGATTGCAAACATAACACACACTTGTGTTAAGAATTTTAAAGAATTTCTATACATTTTAGTCTTTTAAACAACATACACACATGCACGCACACACACACACACACCACACACACACACACACACACCACACATTTTTTGTTTTACCTTGTATAAAATTCAATGCCAGGAGAACTTACCAATAGGTCTTAAAATAAGCACTGGTTGGTTTAACAAGGATTTAAAGACCAAATTGAAATAATTCGGTGAGACTAGATTTTATTTACTTCCCTTTCATATACTCATATATCCTAGTCCTTCTGTTTTAATGAGAATTGGAGTACATCATGCAACTATATCTATGAAATTTGGACAGACTACAAAGGTTCATTGTGGCTCTTTAAGAAGTAGTAAGAAAAGAATCCACATAAGAAATGTTTGTCTAAGAGGAAGAGAAGTTTCTTAATAGAGCAACACACGGTTTTGTTTTTAGAAATAAGATTTTTGTGGCCTAATGATATTTCTAGTGCTTTTAATAAATGCAGCCCGCCCAACCTTACACCCTACTGTGTGGTCCTTTCTTTCACACCTAAGCCTAATAACACTGTAGGAGCCTGCACTTCTCCCTCTACCTGAAAGTAAGTGCTGCCTGTGACTGCCCTGTAGATTGGGTGGCGTTTGTGTTGTGGTTCTTAGTCATCCCAATTTTTCTCTACCACCTCCCAGTCACAATGGGGAAAATGAAAAGCAGCTGCTAACAGCCTCACAACAGTTCTGTAATTACTTTCCTGGGCTGGCATTATATGATTTGACAATGGCCTGGGGATGTAACAAATAAGAAAAAACCTTGTCATTCAATTTAAAAGGCTTCCTACTAGGGCAACACACTCCCCACTTCATCAGAATGACAGTACTCAACTCTGACACAGTCAGCACGTTCAGTGCTGAGTGATGTAACTGCAGCCAGGAGGTGCTGAGCACAAAGAGCTACCTCGCTTTCCTATTGACATTGCTTTTGAAAGGTGAATCATAACTAGGGCCAGAGATTCACATCTCAATCCCAAAAGACACCAACTTTCTGAGTTCAAAGAAGAATGCTGGTATATTGTATGTTTAGTTAAAGGAGTTGCTTCAGAAATGGTAATTCCACTTTGCCAAAGATTTCAAGTTTCTTTGATCCTAAATATGTACCACAATTTTCATAATTTTGCATAACTGGATTTCATCTTACTTTCTCAAGGTGACAATATTAGGGACAGGCACTATTGTTAAAACTACATGATGGCATAACAATCTAGTGTAATCAATAAATTCAACCCAAAAGGCACAAGTCCTCATCAACTTCTTTGTCCAGCACAATGTTCACAGACTTGGAAGTCTTCCACTTCACGATTCAGAGACCCACCGACTGACCGTCGCTTCTTCCAGTGGCCCCAAATTCTTTGTAGATCAAGAGGAAACAGGATTAGAAAAAAAAAAATCAAAAGGGAAATCAACCTACAGAGTACAATATTTCATTTCCACCCACAATATTATGCTCAGAACATCTTAAACGAACCTAATTACAATACAAAAGGCTTCAAAACTAGGTCATGCAGTGTGCCAAGGGAGAGACATTCTCTGCTCTGTTGCCTTCTTTTATAAGAGTGGTTCTCAACCTGTGTGTTGTTTCTCCTAAGTCAAATGGGTAGTATATTAGATATCCTACGTATCCGATATTTACTTTATGATGCATAACAGTACAAAGTAGCAATGAAATAATTTTATGGTTGAGGTTCACAACAACATGATGAATTGTATTAAGGGGCCACAGCATTAGGAAGGTTGAGAACCATTGCATACTTCCAGTAGTAGAGTCACTAAAGAAAAACAGAAACAGTATTTTTTCCTTTCAGAAGCTACTGGTCTACTTTCATATGCCAAATAAAGCATTCATTCATTCAACAATATTTACCAACAACTCTATATTGTTAGAATTTTATCTTAGTTTTAGAAATATGTCAGTTGACAAATAGATGGAAATCTCTTTGGATTTGGTGACTCTTGCATTCACAGTTCGTAAGTAAATTGTATTACATAAGCAGTGGTAAATACAAAATGAGTACTTAGAAGGGGTTTTGGTGACTGATAAAATAAGACTTTTGAGATAGATAATTAGATTTGAAAAGGTGAAACATTAGAAATATAACCAGAAGAGCATTTAATACAGAGAGATGAGGCACTGCAAGAGACCAAAGACAGGGGCAAATTTGGCATGTTTGATGAATGGTTGGTCATAAGCTAGTGTGACTAGTGTGGAGAATGCAGATAAGTTAAATGTGTCATGGGATCCCTTCTTATAGCATCTTAGTTGCTTCTGTAAAGTCTTTTAGTATACATAAATTAGGAAGCCATTGGAGGATTTTTGAGATGAAAAGAGATGTTGACTCAAGTTCTAGAAATTGCAGTCTGGCTGCTATGATGAGAATGGAATGGGGAAAAACAGGGTACAAACAGTCCAATTAGAAGATATTAAATAACAGTCCAAGTGCTAGATGAAAGTGGATTTCTGAGATCAGTCTGTCAGCACAGATAAAGAAAGTAGTTGGATCCAAATTATGTTGAAACTTATTTATATTTTAAACAACAAACTTCTTTCGTTTGAATGTGGGATATGGACTAAAAAGGGAAATTGATGTAGATAGTTTTTGGCATAAATACCTAAAATAACAAAGTTGCCACTAGAGATGTAAATGGCTATAATGGACCAAGTTTGTTTGCAGGCTGATTTTAGCTTTGGATATGGTGAGTGAATCTGCTAGATCTATTATATTCCCAAGAAGATACTGAAATAATCAATGAGATCCAAGAACACAGATGAGAGGTCTAGATTGGTGCTGCAAAATTGTCAGTTATCATTTACACAGCATTTAAAGTCAAGAGATTGAATGGCATCCGGAAGTAGAATGTACAGAAAGGAAAAATCAATGATAGACTAGAAGGAATAAATACTGATGCGAAAAAAAACTCAGGGAAATAAGATGTCATAGCCATAGAAGTACGGTGAGAAAACAAGAGTAGCCACTTTTGTCAGATGCTGTTGATGGGTCAGAGATGGGACCCATTGACCAGTGAATTTAACAATGTGTACTCTATTGATTATCACAACAGGGACACTTTAAGTGGAGCTATGGTCGTGAAATCTAGAATAGGGTGGATAAAAGCAAATGTCAACAAGGGAGGTTTGTTAGAACAGAAACAAAGTATGTATGCTTTATCTGGCAGATGAATTAGAGTCATGTTAACATTTTAAACTGATATGCAAACTAACATGATCTTTACATGTGTTGTAGGGAACAATATATTTGAGAATTTTTAAAAAAAAATGTAAAGAAGCAAAAGCCCTGAATAGTAGTGGTAACACCATCTTGGGTACAGTTAGAAAGGATATTGTGATAGTTGATAAAAAATAAATGTAGAAATTCACAGTAAAGAAGAAGCAGCAACAAAAGCATTAAATAATGAGATAATAAAATCCTTCAACATTGTTGAAGAGCACTGGAGGAGAAACAGACACACTGTAGAGTTTTAGAAGGGATATTTCCAATGTGTATAATGTCTGTAGGCTACTTTAGAAAGGGCGTTTTTGGAAGAAATTCTTAATGTCACCATGAATATTTATAACCTGGGTCTCATGAATTCCATTTCCACAATTGTCCTTATGTTTCCATTGCTCATATCCTCTAGTCTATTTGAGCTGTTTCTTTCTTAGATTGTTGTAGCCTTAAATGTATACCCAGGGGAAAACTACTGAGATTTAACCCCTTGTTAGCTATATCTGTGACCTTTTGTGGAATATAGGTTTTTCAGATGCATATATAATATAATATTATATCAGACAGACCTTTGGTGCAATGAGAAGTAACGTGTATGGAGAAAAGTGCATAGATGCATGTAAGGGATAGCAGTAATGGAAAGACTGAGGCAGAAATTGAAATGATGAATATGAAATACTGCTGACAATCATCGCCAGCTCAAAAGAGAAAAAAGCTTTTATGTAAAATTATCTGTTAATAAAATTGAGATTCATAAGAAAGTAGAGAAGAAAATAGAAACATTGGCAAGTGGAAAACAAAATATAGTATTTGCCATCCACATATTATCCAGAGCTAATTTCATCAAAATTCTTTTTACATAAATCTGACTCAGAAAGAAAAATAGTTTAGAGAATTTCATTTTTTGAATAAATTATAGATGTTAATAATAGCCCTTAGTCTATGCCTCTTCCTAAGAAAATTTCCTCCACATATATTCCTTCATAAAGGCAGACTATTGACAACCATGTATATTCCTTAATATCCCAAATCCACCAGCCACAGAGAGTTGAACAAATAGATGCCCAGATCTTTCTTTTTGAGATCTGAAAAGTAAGAAATAAGCAAGTATATTGAGGTGGAGGACCTGTAATTTCCTGTAAATCAAAGTCAATATCCAGCCAAGACTATGGCATTTTGTAGAGTCACAGAGACCATAGACCAAAGTGAAGCCGATTGACAGAGTAAAGTAGATCATTGACTAAGATGAGCTGTTATAAGCTCAGATTCGCTACAGCATGCTTCATTAAAACCAAGTAGGTAGTATTATTCATAACACTTCAGATTTTAGCTCACATTCTTAAGGTTAGTTTTTTTGTCTCCTAATTTTTGGACTCAATGAGACTCTTCTAAAAATGTATCTCCTTTGTGTCTGCTGCAACCAGAAAAACGATAAATTCTTGAAGAAAATAATCATGCAACTTTGTTGTTGTTGTTGTTGTTTTGGCTTTGATTTTGTTTGTTTGTTTGTTTGTTTTGTAAAGATACTTTTCTGGAAGTAGACATGGAAGGCATTAATTTGGTTAAATTAAGAGCACATTGAAGTGAAGATGTATGTTCACTTTGAACACTAACAAATCATTCTTGGTCTCAAAAGTCTCTAAAAATCATTACTTTTGTTTCAGAAACTTTTGTATTTTATCTGTATTTCATCCATGAACTACGCTTCCAGATTGTCACACCACTATGATATGTTACACCTTGCATCACACACATGATTCTTTTCCTCTGTTTACTTGAAAGAGTCCCAGCCCCACTTTCTGTACCTTTGGTCTGTGACATTGTAGATGACAACTTCTTCCATGACTTAAACTGACAGAAAAAGAGGCCACAGTAGAACAGAGAATGCCTGTCTGAGGTGAAACACTTTAGAGCAAGGTTGTGTGGAAAGTACCACATCTTATATTCAAAAGCAAGGTAGATGATGTTATCAAAGAAAAGGTCTAAACATTTGAGGGATCTAGAAATGAATCCAAGACGAATAAGAACCAGTTATTTACTTAGGAGAAGTTGCTTGAGTTTTGGACAGAAGTAGTTTACAGTGGCTTTCTTGCATAAGCCAAGGCTGAGTCCATCACTGCTGTCACACAACCTTGACTAGCACAGAATGTGGAAATAAAAGATTGCCTGTGAAAACCAGCAGGTTTGTTGCCAGGGTTCAGGGGGTTACCTTGGTGGTGAAAGCAAAAGCAAGTGACTAGTAGTATTTTTAATAAGAGTAAAATTCTTAAATGATTGAGGAAATCTGCTATTTTGCTAGCTGAGACTAAAGGGCTCATTGGGATCACAGACAGATTTAAAGAGTGTTAGGCCTTCAACTGGGGGATACTGAAACTGAGAGATCAGTAGAGGAATGAATTTTGTATATATCCATGGTATGTACTGGGAACTGTATGTAACTCAGTGTTACCCAAGGGTGCTAAGAAGAAAATAAAACCTAGAAAGACATAAAAACTATCTTAACTTTGAACACTCTCTTAAAGTCACATACATTTCTAATAGTTGAAGGTCAATTTTGCAGGCCCAGGGTATTTAGTACAATCTTGGACCAGTTATGAGTTGATTGCTAAATCATGCAGGTGACTCTTTGGAAAGTCAACAATTATTAAAACAGTTAATGAAACATTAGTGGTGACTTATAAAACAAGGGCTAGTATCATACAGTCTAGGTCCAACCAAGTAACAGAAAAAAAAATAAAGCAATAGAAAGTCTTAACTCTAGCAGTTAGAAATATCAGAGTCCAGAGTTGATGTAAAGCAGTGTCTAAACTATTTAACCAAAGTAGAGAACGTGGAAAGAAACAAAAATGCAAAGCACACTCCAGGAAATGAACAGTAAATAGATCCTGACTTTGAATAGGTTTACATTTTGGTATAATCAGGTAGAGACTTTGGTACAGCTCCAGTAAAAATGTTAAATGGCCAAAGAAATCATGCATGTATCATATAAACAAATGCATAAAATATAATAAATTGGCAGCCTCCATAAAGAAAAGAATAAACAAATGGGAACTTTAGACTTTAAAAGTACAATGACAAAATAAAATTTGCACTAACATCACTCAACTGCAGTTTTGAAAGCAAAAAATTAATAACCATGATGACAGATCAAAGGGAAATATCTACTCTTCGGACCAGAATCTTGAGCCAACCATTACTCTGGGTCAACATGGCCCAACACTCTACTCAGGTGGAAACTACCTACTCAACCCCAGACCACTCTGGAAACTTAGTTAGGCTAACTGTCCATAGACCACTCCAACTTTCCTGGTGCCTGCCCATTCTATTCTCATTTCTCCCTCCCCAATTTGTTACCCTGTCCCAACCCCTCCTCAGGTGAAGACTCCCTTTTCATCCAAAGGCCACCCAGACCACCAGAAACCCAGGTAGGCCAATGTTGCGCCTTCTTCTTCACGACTCTTCTGGACGACTCTCTCCGATGACTCCTCCGGACCAACTCTCCCTCGGCAGCTGAGCTGCCTTTGTTATATACCCTTCCAAGGGGGCGGACCTGGCTGCCTGTTCTCTCAGGATTGGTTAGGGCCAATACCTCATTAGCATAAGCCCTCTCGGGAGGGGCTTGAACCTGACACATGCGCAGTAGGCGGCGCCGGCCAAGTTGGAAACCGGCGCCGTCTCTTTGGCTACCTACATCTCCCCCTTATTTATTTTATAAATTTGAAATAGGTTACTTCTGGACCCTTAAGATTCGTCCTAGGCCTCCCACACCCAAGCATGCATTTGATTGTCAAAAGGCTTTGGAAGGCACTCCTTGAAAGAGCCACTGCTGTGGCAAAAGTCAGCGGGGGAAAGCAGAGGTCTGAGCCCTTGTGCAAGTGTTGAAGGCATTGTAATGGGGGGCGCCACCCCATACCCGCCTTTGTGCCTTTTTTCAGGGAGAGGTATTTGACACAAAACCTCTATGCACTCAGACATACTTTCAGAGAATCTATCTCAGGATTGAGAACATCTCTAGTCGAGGCGCTCCTCGTACTCCCCGCTTCTGAAAAATTGAAATGGTGCCTTAGGAGCCTTATACCATTGGCATTGGTCAAGATGGTCAGGATCTAGGGAAAATGCCTGGACGGCCAATATCGGGTCCAGAAGGTTTCCCACTAGGTCTCCCTAAGGGAGGCCAGCCAAATACTTGGGGAAGCACCTTCCTTCATGGCATTCAGTGCCTGATAAACTACAGCCTTATGTCTTGCATGGTCATGGCATAAGCAACATAGAAACCAAAGGCAGAAACCATATCCTAAGAGAACAACAGCTCCCCATACAAATACTCCCGCCCATAAGTCTTTTTAGAGTAACGGGATCTAGGCAAGTGCCGTTCAGGGTGGCAGTCTTGCGACAGGAGCTTCAACATCAGGATCTGCAGTTTCATCATCCCTCCTTTCGTCTGGGATCGCCGGACTGGAGATCTTCCGAGTCAGTCTCTCAGGGATCCAGATAGGGTTTTCTTGATCCTGTGGGAAAACACAAACAGAACCTCGTGCTCTTATGAGCACGGGATCGGGACCTTGCCATGAGTTAGTTATGATATCTTTCCATTTTACCTTTTCTGGCGGAGGGCGTAAGTGATTATGATGTCTGTCAGCAGCAGACTGACCCTGAGTATCCAAATTTAGAAAATTTAAAGTAAATAATGCTAAGGATAGTCTATGCTTGGGGTTAAGGCCATGGCCTATTCCTCTTTTTGTTTTTGAAGACATTCCTTGAGCGTGCGATGTGCTCGTTCTACAATACCCTGCCCTGAGGGTTGTAGGGCAGTCCATGAGTGAGTGAGACTTCCATTCGTTGGCAAAAGGAAGAAAAAGCTTGAGCCGTATAGGCTGGGCCATTATCGGTCTTAAGTGTTTGGGGTTTTCCCCAAGCCGCCCATGCCTCTAGGCAATGAGCAATTACATTGGTGGTCTTTTCACCAGATAGAGGAGTGGCATGGATCACTCCTGAACAAGTATCTACTGATACATGAATGTATTTTAGAGTCCCGAACTCTGAGAGATGTGTGACGTCCATCTGCCAAACCCTGAGGGGTGTGATGCCTCGAGGGTTGACACCCACATGCGGTGGATGTAAATGTATAATGCATTGAGGGCAATTGAGTACAATTTGACGTGCTGTTTCCCGTGGCAGGTTAAATTTCTGTTGCAAAGTTTTAGAATTTACATGAAACAACTGATGGAACTGTGCTGCACGATCCCAAGCAGTGCTCAGGAAGATGCATTCCTTCTTAGTCCATTGGTCTACTGCATTGTTTCCAGCACTCAAGGGTCTGGTAATCCCGTATGAGCTCTAATATGCTGAATAAAAAATTTATTAGTGCGCTGTCTAATTATGTTTTGTAATATTTTAAAAAGGGTGCACACTGTGCTACTGGCTTAATGGGACCTGCAACTTCCAGGACTTTGACACTATTTACCACATATGCCGAATCAGAGATCAAATTAAAGGCAAAATGACACGTTTTGAAAACTTCTAAAACTATTTGCAACTCAACAACCTGAGGTGATCCAGGCTGGAATTGGCACAACACGGGGTCAGAGTTCTCTATCAGGTATGCTCCACAACCGTTTTTGGAGCCATCAGTAAAGATATTGGGTACATCTTTCAAGGGGCAATGAGAGGTGATAGAAGGGAAAACCACAGGATGTTCCTTGAAAAAGGATAATAAAGGGTGCTTGGGGTAATGATTGTCTATTATGCCATCAAAACTACATGTCAAAATGGTCCAATCATCTATTGTGCTACACAGGACTTTTACCTGGTGAGCAGAGTAAGGTGTTATAATTATATCTGGTGCTCGTCCAAAGTGTTGTATACATAGGTGAATGCCCTCCTGTGCTAGGTGAGCTACTGTGGTGGGGTAATGTTCTATGGATTTATTTGGAGAAATTTTTGGGTGGACCCACAAGAGGGGCTCATCCTGCCATAGAACTCCTGTGGGTTGGTCACGTGTGGCAAGGACACACAATTTTATGGGTAAATCCATTTTTAATCTCCCTAAGAAAGCTCCCCTCAAGCTCTTTTCTACCTTCTCAAGTGCAGTCCTGCCTTCCAGAGTTAAATGACGGGGTGAGTCGAGGGCGGAGTCACCCGTCAGTATTTCAAATAAAGGTTTTAGTTCATGATTTGCCAGATTTAGGTAGGGGCGTATCCAATTTATGTCCCCTAGCAATTTTTGAAACTCATTTAGGGTCGTAAGGCTGTCTTTGCGTAATTCGAATTTTTGTGGTACTATAGTTTTGATGCTTATTTCTGCCCCAAGATATTTCGCCACCTTGCTTCGCTGAACCTTTTCTGGAGCTATCACTAGCTGTCTTTTTTCTAATAGTTTGATCAATTCCGTATATACATGTTCTAACAAACGCTCAGTTTTTGCAGCTATTAAAATGTCATCCATATAATGGAGACAATGGACTTTGGGAAATTTCTTTCTTAAAGGGGCTATGGCTTCTCCTACGTATAATTGACACATGGTTGGGCTATTGGCCATACCTTGGGCAGAACTACCCACTGGTAGCGCTGGTCAGGTTCCTCATGGTTAATAGAGGGAACCGTGAAAGCGAACCTCTCACTGTCCTGTTTACAGAGTGGGATAGAAAAGAAACAATCTTTGATGTCAATGATGACAATAGGCCAATCACGAGGTAAAGCAGATAATAGAGGCAAGCCTCTCTGAACTGGCCCCATGACTTGCATCTGACGGTTTATAGCTCGCAAGTCATGTAGCAGTCTCCAATTCCCTGATTTCTTTTTTATGACAAATATGGGGGTGTTCCAAGGGGAGACAGAAGTTTAATATGTCCTAATTTTAATTGTTCCAGGACTAGTTGTCTAGCAGCTATCATCTTTTCTGAGGAAAGAGGCCACTGGGAACCCATACTGGCTCCTCAGTCTTCCAGGTAATAGGTATACCAGACCCAGTGGCCACTAGGAAAAACCCAGTCCCGTGCTTAACCCTTTAGGTTGCGGCTGCTCTTGTTCCTTTTCCCCTTGGAGGTGTCTTCCTATGCCTTGAGATGGATGCCATCCTATATCTGTAGAATAGTGTGTATTTGTTAATTTCAGTTTCATGGCTTTCAACAAATCTCTGCCCCAAAGGCTAATGGGCAAAGCTAAAACAAAAGGTTGGAAGGTGCCTTCATTCCCTTCCTTGTCTTTCCAAGATAATGTGCCTGCGCTTACATCGGGCGATTTTGCATACCCGAGCCCTTGTAAGGTCTGGGTCGATGCTTGAATAGGCCAGTTTTTTGGCCAATCTCTTTGGGCTATTATGCTACGATCAGCTCCTGTGTCCAATAGGCCTAATATTTTTTTACCATTAATTTCCAATTCTATTATGGGCCTTTGATCCAAATCTAAAGACAAGAAGGCGGCTGCGGTTCCGGAGGATCCGAAACCCTTGTTCCCTCTTATTATATTTTTACAGGGGAACAATTTGTGTAAGCTGGGTAGCATTATTATTTGAGCAATTCTATCTCCTGGTGAGATGGCCACGATACCTCGTGGAGAGGAGGCTAAGATCTTAACTGTGCCCTCAAAATCAGCATCTATAATGCCAGGATGTACTATAAGACCTTTTAGGGTAGAAGAAGAGCGTCCTATGAGAAGACCCACTGTGTCTGGAGGTAGTGGACCCTGAAAGTCAGTCTCAAGAGGTTGTACACCCATCTGGGGTGTTAATACAATTCTGGTGGTGCAGCACAGGTCCAACCCTGCTGAACCCGGAGTGGCTCTCCGAGGCTCGAGCGATGTAAGTTGGGCTGGTGTAGGCTGGGCTGGCTCTGCCCTTCCACTGCTCCATATATTTGCGATCCCTGGAAGCGGGGGCCCCACTGCCCATTTTTTGGCCGTGCACCACTATAACTAGAGGTCAGCGGTTGTCCCTGAATATTTCTTACCGATCTGCACTCATTGGCCCAATGATTACCTTTACGACATCTTGGGCATAGTCCTGGCTGCCTTGGACAAGGGGTACTCCCTTGTTTATCTCTATCTCTTTTGGGACACTGTTTACTGAGGTGTCCTGGGCATCCGCAGCGGAAGCAAACTCCTGCAGGGGTCCTACCTTTGCCCTTAGACAACTGCATGACTGCAGCTGCCAAGCCCGAGTTGGACAATGGTCCACCAATCTCCCTACAAGCCTTCATCCAAGCCGTCAAACCCTTTGCTTTCCAAGGGGTGATAGCCGCCCTGCACTCTTTTGTGCATTGTTCAAACACCAATTGCTCTATCAGTGGCATGGCTGTATCAGGGTCACCAAAAATTCTCCCTGCGGCTTCCATTAGGCGAGCCACGAAGTCGGAGAAGGGCTCAGTAGGACCCTGGAGGATTTTGTTAAATTACCTGAAACTTCTCCCTTATTGGGTAGGGCCTTCCAGGCCCTGATGGCCATATTATTAATTTGACCGTACACCGCCTGTGGAAACACTGTCTGGTTATCTGCCCATTGTCCCTGACCTAAGAACATATCTAGATTCCATAAGGGTTGTCCTGAGGCTGCGTTGGCCCGAGCCTGCCCTTGGGCATAATCTGTATAAATAGATTTCCAATCAAGATACTGCCCCATAGTTAAACAGGCTTTCACAGTACTCATTCAATCTGATGGTGTCATGGCCTGTGTCGCTATCCTTTCTATCAAGGATTGCGTGAAGGAGGCATTAATGCCATAGGCCTTAACCGATTCTGCCAGAGTCTTTAACGTCTTAATATCTAAGGGATCATAATATCTTTGTTGATTTGCATCTTCAAAAACTGGAAAGGCCATACGCGCTTCCTTCCAAGTCTGTGGGCAGAATGAGCATTGTGTCTCTGGGGACAGACTGGCCCGAGGAACCTCCACATAGGGAGGCGGGCTAAGGGTGGAGCTGTGGGCATCTCCCAAGCATGCGGTTTAAGTTTTTCTGCCATTTTGCCTTTCTTTTTCCTTGAGAGGACCACAGTCTCTATTTTAGTTAACATGTCCTCAAGGTCCTCCTCCATCTTTTCTAAGCTCTTTCCTTCCTCTATCTTTTCTAAGCTATCAGAGCCAGAAAGCTCTCTGTATCTATATTGGTTATCTTTCTTGGTCCCTTGTTTATTTTACTAACTCCTGCCTCAGAGCCTTCTGACTGAGCCTCTTTTACCTGTTCAAAAACTTCCTGGTCCTTTTTGACAGTGAATTCATAGTCACAATAAGAATTTAGGTACAATCTAAGACTATATGTCAGGAAAAGCATTATTATGATACCCAAGCCAACCCACTCCGAGTTGACAATAGACATCATAGTTTAGAAAATCTGCGGACCTTTTATTGCCGCTTTCCTTATACTCGTCCCTAAACCTTAACTTGTCCCAAATCTAGGGAATCTTTACTTGTCCCAAACCAGGGAAATTCAAACCAGGGATCCTTAACTCGTCCCAACCCAGGGATCTTTCACTTGTTCCTGACTTGTCCCAAAGCAGGGATCCTTAATTCGTCCCAACCTAGGGATCTTTCACTTGTTCCTGACTTGTCCCAAAGCAGGGATCCTTAATTCATCCCAACCCAGGGATCTTTCACTCGTTCCTGACTCGTCCCATAACAGGGATCCTTAATTCATCCCAACCCAGGGATCTTTCACTCGTTCCTGACTCGTCCCATAACAGGGATCCTTAATTCATCCCAACCCAGGGATCTTTCACTCGTTCCTGACTCGTCCCAGACCAGGGATCCTTAACTCGAACCTCTACTCGTCCCAAACCAGGGAGCCTCTACTTGTCCTCGACTCGTCCCAACCCAGGGAACCTTGACTAATAAATATTCCTTTTTTTTTTTTTTTTTTTTTCCTGACTCGTCCCAGACCAGGGATCCTTAACTCGAACCTCTACTCGTCCCAAACCAGGGAGCCTCTACTTGTCCTCGACTCGTCCCAACCCAGGGAACCTTGACTATAAATATTTCTTTTTACCTCAGTTTCTGAATTTATGAGGCTGTTGTCCTCAGTTTCCTCATTGCCTCGGCTCGTTGTCGTTGTCTTTAGCTGCCACGTCTCGGCATCTCTTCTCTACCGGCGCCAGGTGTCTCTGCCAGGGCCTCCGGTCTCTTCCCCTGCCGGGGCCGGGTGACTCCGCCGGGGCCGGGTGACTCTGCCGGGCGCGGGTGACCCGCCGGGGCCGGGTGACTCCGCCGGGCCGGGTGGCCGCCGGGTCGCCGCCGCCCGCCGGGGCCGGTGGCCGGCGGGTCGCCGCCGCCCGCTGGGGCCGGGTGGCCGGCGGGACGCCGCCGCCCGCCGGCTCGCCGGCGCCCGCCGGGACGCCGCCGCCCGCCGGCTCGCGCCCCGCCCGCCGGGACGCCGCCGCCCGCCGGCTCGCCTCCGCCCGCCGGGACGCCCCGCCCGCGGCTCGCCTCCGCCCCCGGCTCGCGCCACCCGCCGGCTCGCCCGCTGCCGGGCCGCTTCTCCCGCCGGGCCGCTTCTCCGCCGGGCCGCTTCTCTGCCGGGCCGCTTCTCCGCCGGGCCGCTTCTCTCTTCTCGCCGGGCCGCTTCTCCCTCTCCGCCGGGCCGCTTCTCCGCCGGGTCGCTTCTCCGCCGGGTCGCTTCTTTCTTCTCCGCCGGGCCACCAGTTGTTGCGCCTTCTTCTTCACGACTCTTCTGGACGACTCTCTCCGACGACTCCTCCGGACCAACTCTCCCTCGGCAGCTGAGCTGCCTTTGTTATATACCCTTCCAAGGGGGCGGACCTGGCTGCCTGTTCTCTCAGGATTGGTTAGGGCCAATACCTCATTAGCATAAGCCCTCTCGGGAGGAGCTTGAACCTGACACATGCGCAGTAGGCGGCGCCGGCCAAGTTGGAAACCGGCGCCGTCTCTTTGGCTACCTACAGGCCAAGTGATTTTGGACCTCCCCAACTCTTCTGGTACCCCTTCTACCTTTTCCAGTCCCCACCCCCCATAAGCTAATCAAAATACTAACATACAGAACAAAGAATATTAAAAGCTGCAAGGGGGACAAAGCAAGTAACATATAAAGGTAGTCTTATTAGAATTACACTCAACTTCTCAGTGAAGATTGTAAAAGCAAGAAGAGTCTGGACTGATTTCCTACAGATATCTAAGAGACCATAGATGCCAGCCCAGACTACTATATACAGAAAAACTTTAAATCACCACAGATATTCCTCGATAAAGCCACATTTAAACTATATCTATCCATAAGTCGAGCCCTACAGAAGATATTAGAAGGAAAACTCCAACCCAATGAGGTTAACTATACCCATGAAAACACAGGAAATAATCTCATATGAGCAAAACCAAAAGCAGGGAAGTACACACACATACACACACACCAACACACCTCCACCACTACCACCACTGCCTCCACCACCAACAACCACACTACTACCACCATCACCACGACAACCAACAACAGCAATGACACTACCTCCGCCACCACCACCACTGGCAACAGCAGCAGTTTAATGTTTACTGGGTCAAGGAAGAAATAAAAGAAATTAATGAATTTCTAAAATACAATAAAAACATCTCCAAACTTATAGAACACAATGAAAGAGTGCTAAGAGAAAATTTCATAGCACAGGTGATTACATTTAAAAAAGTTGCAGAGTTCTTGTACTAGCAATTTAATAACATTTATGAAAGCTCTATAACAAAAAGAAATAAGCATACCCAAGAGGAGTACATGCCAGGAAATAATCAAACTTTGGGCTAAAATTAATAAAATGGAAAAAAAGAGAACAATACAAAGAATCAATGAAACAAAGAGTTGGTTCTTTGGGAAAATCAACAAGATAAACCCTTATTCAAACTAACTAAAAGGCACAGAGACTATCTAAATTAATCAAATTCAAGATGAAAAGGAGAACATAACAAAAGACAGTAAAAATCCAAAAATTCATTGTCATATTTCAAAACCTTGCACTCTATAAAATTGAAAAATTTAAAATAAATCGATAATTTTCTCTATAGAAACCACTTAATGAAAGTTAAACCAAGACCAGATAAACAATTTAAACAATCTTTAACCTCTAAGGAAATAGAAGCAGTCATTAAAATTCTCCCAACCAAAAAAATAAAAACAAAAAAGCCCAGTACTAGATGGTTTTAGCACAGATTTCTACAAGATAACCAAAGAAAAGTTAAAGAAATGCTTTTCAAATTATTCCACAAAATATAAACAGAAGGAACATTCACAAATTCAGGTCATGAGGCCACAGACACTCTGATATATAAATCACATGAGATTCAGCAACAAAGGAGAATGTCCCTCATGAACATTCATGAAAAATATTCAATATTCTTTCAAACCAAATCCAAGAACACATCAAAAAGATCACCCACCTTTACCAAGTAGGCTTCATCCAGAAATGCAGGGCTGGTTCAACATACAAAAATCAATCAATGTAATCTACACTATAAGCAAACTGAAACACCCATATGATCATCTTATTAGATGCCAAAAATCTTTGACAAAATCCAACACCCCTTCTTGATAAATTTCTTGGAGGAAGAAGGATACAAGGAACGTCTTTCAACACAATAAAGTCCATTTTCAGCAAAGCTATAACCTACATCAAATTAAATGGAAAGAAACTCAAAGCAATTCCACTAGAATGAGGAACAAGACAAGGCTGTCCACTATCTCCACATCTATTCAATATAGGACTTGGAGTTCTAGCTACAGGAATAAAACAAATGAAGGAAATCAAGGGACTACAAATTGGAAAGAAAAATGTCAAAATATCTCTATTTACAGATGATATAATAGTATGCATAAATTCTACTAGGGAACTCTTACAGCTGATAAACACCTTCATCTAACGTGTCTAGATAAAAGACTAACTTAAAAAAAATCAGTAGCCTCCCTATATATAAATGGCAAATGAACTGAGAAAGAAATTGGGGAAATATTCTTCACAATAGTCACAAATTATATAAACTGTCTTGGGTAACTCAAACCACATAAGTGAAAGACCTGTATGACAAGAACTTCAAGACTTTGAAGAAAGTAATTGAAGAAGATATCAGAAAATGCAAAGATTTCCCATGCTCATGGATTAGTAGGATTAACATAGTAGAGATGGCCATCCTATCAGAAGCAATCTATAGATTCAACACAATCCCCATCAAAATTCAAAAGCACCTCTTTACAGACTTTTGAAGAACAATATTCACATGAAAAAAAAATCCATTGCTTGGTGCCTCTGCCCATGGGATGGATGTAGATCAAAATATTGATTATTCAAAGCCTTTTAAGTCTCTAACTGTGGAACAATCCTGGGGGGCCACGCGGCAGGCCCTGGATACGAGGGAGGCTTCCAGGCAGCCTGTGTCACATACCGGAGAAAGGTCCCTGGTTCCAGTGGCTGGAGGCTTTGGCAGCGGCGGGCCCGGCAGGCCCCAATGATACGAGGAAGTCCTTGGTTCCAAAAGGGTTTATTGTCATGGCGGATGGTAGATGGGTCTGGATGTACCCCCCCAAACTCAGGGCAGGCCTGAGTTACATAGGGAGGGAGAAGTAGGAAGGGTCTGGGGAGGGGAGGAATGCTTAATTGGCTCCGCCCTCTGACCTTCATTAGTATGTAAATCCCTAGGGCCTGAGGCCTGTAGTTACACCCTCTACCTGTGCACTTTGGGAGGGGCTGTAATGGCCTTTGTGACTGAACAATGTAGGTCTATGGAGATTAGACTGCTTGTTAGGACCCTGAGTTCTGGGGACGTAGCCGAACTCCTGCCGTTTCTCCCTTGGAGTCTCGGGTTCTAGGCCCATGCCCAGCCAAGAACCAGGATACCCTTACACAGTCCCACATCTAACTATGCTGAGAGCTGGAGCTGATGGCTTCTAAAAATCTAAACACTTTCTTGCTTATCCTGTGGCTGAAAACTGCTGGCTTCTTCTCTCGATAACTCTGTATGCTCTGCCTCACTACTTGACTCTATCTTACTGTTCTGTGCTAAAAACTTAACTCTTTACTACTGTTCTATGCTTCATTCAGTGCTGAGGAAACTTAACCCTCTCTCTCTCTCTCTCTCTCTCTCTCTTATTATTTAAATCTCGGTGCTTGATAAGTGCTAGAAAACTTAATTCTTGCTTACTTTATAATTCTCTGTGCTTGATAATTCTCTGTCTTAATCATAAATTACTTCACTCTGAGGCCAGAAGCTGTAGATCTCTGATGTTAATTCATTAAACAGCAGGGTTATCATGTGAAGGATTAATTGCTAGGGCTCCTTTCTCCACTGCCCAGAAGCCTCCCCTCTCTTGCTGGCCAGGCAGGAGGGAGATTTGGAGCAATTAACTTTTATTGAACCAGGAGAAGAGAGTCATGCTCCCAGAAGGAAAAAAGGAAAAAAGTTTTACAGAAACAAATATGCATAAACACACATGCATTTATATAAACATTCATACATGCACATTATCACATACCTATTTGTTGAGCCCAACAAGCTGTCTCATCAACTTACATACTTAACACACACACACACACACACACAACATACACACACCCCACTATACTTACATATGATATATACATTTTTATATAAAAATATATACAAATTCAAACATAAATTTGAATCATAAATTGAACAAGAAGATACAACAAATAGTTTACATGTGTTTCTATTAAGACTGGTTATCTAATTAGATATTCATTATCTGTCACTAGCTCCACAGTTTCATTGAGAGTCTTAAACTATAATTCTTATGTTATATAATTCTGAAACTATAATTGTAATTCTTACAATTCTTAAAGCATTGAGTATTTTATCTTCTGTCCTTGCATCTACAATAAATCCTTCCATTCTTTTAAGACCCTTAGTTAATGGTTTTATGGCCTAAAGAATGTATTCCTAAGTTGTAAATCTGTATCAGTGCCTGCTTTCTGTCTCAGAGCAATTAATTTGAAGACTGGTAGAGTTCTAATTGAAGTTTTCATATCACAGAAAGCTTTAATCTCTATCCTTATTATGAAGAACTCAATAATTACTAGTATAAATTTAGAAATACTTTTATAATTATCATTAGAAATTGAGAAATTATCTATTTTTCTATACAGCATCACTACAAGACAGTAACCTTTGTGGATATAGAAAATCTGCCCAAGAGATTGTTATATTGATTTAATAATGACAGGAAAGGCATATCAATAACAAGAATCAATCCTGAGATTACTCTCTTAGGGCCTGCCTCCAGAGTTCATCCATTGCAGTCTATGTAAAGCAGTGGACATCTCAGGAAAGTCATCTGCTAGATAGCTTTTGGCAATCCAGGATCACGAAAACAATCCTGAACAATAAAAGAACTTCCAGAGGTATCACCATTCCTGATTTCAAGCTGTACCACAGAGCTTTAGTAATAAAAAAACCACATGCTATTTGCATGAAAACTGAGATGTTGATCAATGAAATTAAGTTGAAGATCCAGATGTTATTTCATATATCTATAAACAACTGATTTTGAAAAATAAGTCAGAAAAATACAATGAAAAAAGAAAGCATCTTCAGCAAATGGTACAGGTCTACCTGGATGTTGCTATGTAGAAGAATACAAATAGATCCATACCTATTACCCTGGACAACACTCAAGTCCAAGTAGATCAAACACCTCAACATAGAACCAGACACAATTGAATCTGACAAATGAGAAAGTGGGGAATAACCTTGAATGCATTGGCACAGGAGACAACTTCCTGAACTGAACATCAATAGACAGAAACTAAGATCAAAAATTAATAACTGGGATGTTATGAGACTAAAAAGCTTCTGCAAAGCAAAGGACACTCTCAATAGGACAAAGTTGTGACCTACAGAATGGGAAAACATTTTCACCAACTCCACATCTGACAGAAGCCTTATATCCAAAATAAATAAAGAATTCAAGAATGTAGACTTTAACAAACCAAATAATACAATTAAAAATGGGATTTCAGATCTAAACAGAGAATTATCAGTAGAATGAGCCTCAAATGGCTGAAGAAACACTTAAGAGAAATGTTCAACATACTTAGCCATCAGGAAAATGCAAGTCAAAACTACTTTGAGATTCTATCTTAATCTTCCAGAATGGCTGAGAACAATAAATATATGTGACGCCACATGCTGGTGAGGATATGGAGCAATGAAACATTCCTCCATTACTGGTGGGAGTGTAAGACTTGTACAACCTACTGGAAATCAATGTGAGAGTTCCTCAGAAAACTGGAAATAATCTACTGCTAGATATACCACTATCAGATACCATATACCCAAAGGATACTTCATCATACCACAAAGATACCTGCTCAACTATGTTCATAGTGGCTTTATTCATAATAGCCAGAAAATGAAAACAACCTAGATGTCCCTAAATAGAAGAACGGATAAATAAATTGTGGTAATTTATACAATAGAGTGTTATTCATCTCTTTAAAAATTGACATCATAGAATTTGCAGGCATAATGGATGGAACTAGAAAAAATAAATCCTGAGTGAGGTAACCCAGACACAGAAAGACAAACATGGTATGTACTCACTTATAAGTATATATAGCTGTTAAGTAAAGGATAGCCACACTACTACAATCCCCAGACCCAGAAAGGCTAAGTAACAAGGAGGGATCTCCCTGGGAAGGGGAATTAGAATAGCTTTTATTGTTGGACTAAGGGCTGGTGGGATAAGAACAGGAGGGATTCCGTTGGGGTGTGATGGAGGGGGAGAGTCTGGAGAGAGAAAACTGGAATTCCCGGCTATTTGCCAGCGATGTGGAAGCCTAGGGCACTAGAAACTTCCAGGATTCGATGAAGATGACCCTAGCAAAGACTCCCAGTAATGGAAGATAGCCTGAACTAGCCATTTTCTGTAACAAGGCAAGGCTTCCAGTGATGGGACTAGGGACACTGACCCAGCCACAAAATCTTCAACCTACAATCTGTCCTGCCAACAAGATGTTCTTGGGAATTGGTGGAAGTGTCCAACCAATAACTGGTCTAATTTGAGGCCCAGGCCATGAGAGGGATCTTGCTAATTTCTCCTCTGTTATGGATCCCTGACTGTCAGTCTTCAAGTCCATACTTACGTTAAGTTAGAGAAGCATCTTTCCTCATTTCTTGTCCTTCAGTTGCTCTTACGGCTTCCTCACTTTCAGGCTGTTAAGACTATGTGATCTGAACTTAGCTACAAGCTCACTCTTCTAAAATATCTACAAATCAATGTAATTACAGTGGAACGAGGCAACAAAAAACATCCTTAAGAGATAAAAAGGAGACAGGAAAAGCAAAAAGAAACAAAGGCATAAGTCTCACATGAACAAAACTAACTGAAACAGATAAAAACTAGAGCCAAAATGCCAATAGCATGGAAAGAAATCGAGTCTATGACAGTAAAATGACTGGTCCAGTTTTCCTCTCAGATTTTTGTCTCTGTGAGAATTTATTATGATGAGAGTTTATCAAACAGAATAACCAGAAAAAAAAAAAATACAAGAAAGCTTGGAGGCCCAGAATTAGAGACACTACCAAAATATCTTACCTACTGTTCCAAACGGTGGTTAACAAATGTGTCTTAAATTGGTTTTTAAGATTACATCACTTGAGATGTGTGGTATAATTGATTGTTCTTTCTTTATATTCTAATAATTTATAAGATCTGAGGGAAAACAATTAGTCCTTTTTGATATCCTGGTCAGAGAAGAGGGATCGTATACTCGTTGTGTGTGGTCCTTTTCTCCCTTTTCTTTCTCATTATTATTGCTATTGCTGTTTATTTTGTGATGTTGGAGGATCAAGAGCCTTGCACATAGTAGGTCTGCAGTCTCCCTCAGAGCTACTTCTCTGACTCCTTTCTACCGTTTTCTGGTGTTATCCATGATTCAGAGGAAAAGCCCGAAGCTGAAGTTTTCTGGGTTACTTTTAATCCTTCTGCAGTAAGTACTTAGAGTTGCCTGACTTTGTGGAAAACGTGTGACACAATAGAATGACCTGGTCTCAAACACTCTTAAAACTGACAGTCCTCAAGGACGATCCTTCAACTGGATATCTAATCCTGACTGTCAGCCCTGAAGTCATATACACAGAAGCAAAAGTACACAGATTGGGAAGGCTGTATTTATATATTTATGCATGTATGCGTATATGAAAAGAAACGTTCATGACTGTGAGAGGGAGCAAGGTAGACTACAGGGAAGAGGTGGGTGTTGGAAAGCAAGGAGTAAATGATTTAATTATATTTTAATTAAAAATTAAGAAATATATTAAAACATGAACTACAAACCCAATAGAAAGTTCTTAAAAGAAAAAATAAAATGGCTCACAGCGCACATTGTATATATTGTATATTAATTTATACTTATTTTAATACCATTTTCTAGTAGGCAACAGACAAATCTTTTACTATATGTTATCATTTAATTTTTATTCACTTTAAAGTTACATCTATTCTAAATATTCCAAACTCTGATTCCTAGCCTGCATACAAAGCAAATGTATTTTTGCTTTAGCAAAAGTAGTTCTTCATCCTATCTATGGAAATTGGCTTATCTGATTTACTTCTCATCAGTGATATGGTAGGTGTTGAATGGGATACAAAAGGTGAAATCTTCAAGAGGGAAAGAAGACAGGATATTGGAAATAAAATACAGGAAAAATCCTCCAGATTTTATGTGTGGTGACAGAGATGCTGAAGACGTTGGCAGGCTGGCGGACAGTCAAGGATAAGACCTAGAATGACTGCAGCAGCCTTCTAAAAGACAGCCCAATGGAGAGTTCCATATTTGTAGTTTTGATATGCAATGACCTTATCAACAAAGTTTGATGATAATAATGGCGGTAGGCAGGTGAGTAAACAGTAATTGTAAACTCAGGTGGGTGGCGCGGAGCGGCCTTTTCCTCCTCAGAAAAGGTCCCTCTGCTGTTTCACTCTGTGAGGTCGGTAAAATTGACCTATTCGGGCTTTTCTAACTTTAACAAGTGTGATTTAGTCACACTGTTCTGAATTCTTGTTTTTTTCCATATACTTCCTTGGGGAGAAGAGAAGAATGGAACAGCTAAATGGGAAAAGGTTTATCCTTAACTACCGCGTCTATTCTCTCCGCTCATCATCAAAGAACCACACACTGTCCTGCGGAACAATTGAACAGAATGAAGCACATGCCTAGCTCCAGGTCCTTGTAGGATGAGGGGCAGATGGAACAGCGGAGGAGATTTACAGACAGTTACTTGTCTTTGTCTCTGAGTGTTGTTTATATAAGAGCTTTAGTTTCTCTTCTGCAGTGAATTACACAAACCAGATGTGTGACTGGCAGGTAGCATGAACTTTTATTAGTATGTACTCTCTTTGATCATACTTTAATTTCCTACTGTGTGGCCCAAAGTTACTACTATGTGGCCTGCAATAACTTCCTAAAGTGGGTAGGGTGGGAGAAGAGAGGATTACCTGGTGAGGGTCAGGCCATCGTTACTAACATAATTTAGAATTGTTTGGTGACAAGAAAAGGAAACTTGGACATCAATTGGCTTTTATTATTGTTTATAAGTTCTCTGTAGATAGTGTGACACTTTACAGCCTGTACCTGGAACAAACAATAGCCTTAGGAGAGGACACAGGCAAGCATAGTGTGCCCCAAGAAGACAGACAATTATTATATGCCTATGTATATATGAAAACACATGAAAATATGGTTACATTAAAATAGGGCCTAGAACTTTGCATTTATAAATGATGTGTATGTAACATGTATTTACATAAATAAAATTTGTTTTAAAAAGAGTAAGAATTAGGAATTGAATTAAACTGTGTATGTGTAGTATACACACACCACACACACACACACACACACACACATGCACTCACACACGAAAGGAGCTAATCAGAAAGCACGAACTCAGGATAACCTCAGTTCCTTGTAAGGAAGCAGTGTGTCTTTTCATCTCTCCGTGCTTCATTTTCTCTTAGTAAACCCAAGTTAATACTCAGGGAACCACTACAAGGATTCAGTGAACTGACGCACGTGACACATGAGACCAACTAATTCAATCCTTGAGTACCCTTACAGGGATGAGGAAACAAACAGCATAAATAGGGAGACACATTCTCCAGTAAAAGACCCTAATAATCACTAGAGGCAGGGACTGAATTTTATAGTTTTCTAGGTATGGAGAGTTTTACCCAGCATTCTACACTGCCTCTCACAGTCCTGTGGACATGATAGCATGTGCAAACACACATGTAATCCTCACTAGGATTAAACTGTTTGTCTACGGTCTGGATGCTTACATCAAGAGACAAACTAGTTCAGGTTAAACTATTTTTGTTAATGGGCTTATAACGTGACCCTCTTTGTCCTGTTGTCTGCTGTGATGCTGTTACTGATGGCGATTGCTGGATCCTTCTCTACCACCAGAGCGAGGGGACCGTGAATCATAATTCACATTTCATTAAACACAGATGTAAGAGGCATCATCATTGTGTATGAAACAGGAGGCATAATTTCATTCACTAGACTGTCTCTTATTTATCTTAAAACATTGTATCATTTCCCAGTCATACTTGGGCCCTTTTCTGTGTCTTTCTTTGGCAAGACTTCCTCTTGTTTAGACCCCTCTCCTTCACTCCTCCAGGGAGAAAAACAAAACAAGAATAGAACCCTCTTTAGTATCATAAAATAAATCTCAAAAGCAAATGTATCCCCAGAGAGTCCAATAATGCCTTACTTCAGGGATCGCTTTCTCTCTGCAGCATAGAGCTCTCCAAACTTGGCTTAGCAATGTCCCCTTTCACATTACCACCTGCAAAGCCCTGTGCATCTTTAGTGCCAAGAAGCAGAAGATTTCCTAACAAGAGTAATTGTAATAGGATTTAATTACGCTGTCTGCAGCATAAGGCCAGTAACCCTAAAGTTAATGTTACAGTAGAGAGTCCTAGAAATGGTTTCCATAGGTAAAATACTGTAAATCGGTGGAGCCCTATGTCTGTAATGCACACTTTAATAGCCACCGAAAGCCAGGTGCCATCGGAATGCACCCAGCAGCTATAAAACACTAAACCTTAAGCAAGCTCTGCAAACTCCCAAGCCTCGAAGGATGTCATCATGTTTCAGTCAGTTAGAAAACTGAATGATGATGCATCAAACATGTTTTAAGAAACCCACAGAGAAAGGATAATGATTTACAAATAACAAGAGCTTTTTAAGTTTTGAACAAATTATGATGAATAATTTATCTAAGTTATATGAGTGCAATGGAGCCCTGAGCTTAGAGAACAAAATAGATAAACCTACTGAATTATTTGCTGGCTGCTCCAAAGTTGGTATTTGCATAATATAAGGTTGATCAAAAGCTAGCCCTTGTAGGTTTTCTAAATGTTACTTAAGGGCAAAATCCATGCATTTAATAATACTGCATAATCCAGCCATTTCTTTAAAAAGAAAGAAACAAAAAAAAAAAAAAAAGAAAAAAAATGAAAGAAAATGTTGCAAATATTAACTCATCAGCTTCCATAGTACGCTTTTGGAATAACATGGAAAATAAGTATTAATGGTACATTAGGACTTCCATAATGCTTTTTATTTGAAAATCCCTGAAGGCATCGCAAACACTAATAACATGAACAAAAGTCCTAATAATAATACTCGCTGTTCTCAAGCAGAAAAGATTACTAACCTCATTTTGTAGATGGGAGATTTAGTCACAAATAGGCTAAGGAAATTGCCTCCGACTACAGAGGCAGTCAGCAGCCGAGCTGGCAATAGAAATCAATCCCTTTTGATTCCTGCATCCCCATTCCAGACAATGTACCATTTCCTATAGAAGCAAGAGGCTTTCTATCTGTACTTCCAAATGTCACATTTGACTTCAAAAAAAAAAACTATCTGAGACTTTCTAACCTTCCTTCTTTCCTGTTTCAGTGATTGTCCAGCACCTCTGTACCTTAGAATCAGACTCCATATCTAAATTGCATTTCACTTATAATAGGGCCATTTTGCTCATCTAGATTGGTAAGTTATATTTTTATAATCTCACTTTAGTTAGAACAGCTATATAAATACTCAGAGTTGCTTTGTGGTGACCATTGTACTCCCTTACGTGATGTGTGAAATGTCACTCTGCTCCTTAAGTGTCGAGGGTCTACTCAGAAGGTCACTGCATATGTTTGTTTCAGATGTGAACATGCATTTAGTAATAGGCAACTTGGTATGTTCAAGCTCACCTGTTTTATGCTGGAATCCATAAAAATTCTAATGAAATGGGGAATATTTGCTTGTTTCTCCCTACAACTAGATTTGGAATCTTTACTAAGCATGAAACTAAATGATATATTTAAAATATTTGTTTCCTCCACTTGGTAAATATTTGTCTTAACTCTGCTTTGTGATTAACTTCATGTCAATTAAGTACTTGGTCTCTTGGAGTTCATGAAGAAGTACTCAGACCCTCTAGTTTCTTCTCTGGTTGTGTATCTTAATCACTTCCGTTTGTCCTGTAAAACTGCTTTAGTGAGCTTCCGGGCCTCACTCAAGAAGGCAATGCTTTGCTTCCTGTTCATATTTTTCTTAAAGCCCTGTCTCTAGCCAGTCGGAATCAGTGCTGCATGTGAACTCCCAAACAAGAATCTCCCAAACAAGGTGAAAAAAATCATTAGTAGTCCAGTTTCAATCTTCCGCACCGCTCAGGCAACAATAAATGAGTAATTTGCCGCCCTTCGCTTTGGCAAGCTGATGCCTAATGATTACCCAGGGACAGGATAATGGGACCATAGTGATTACACTATGTTTTTCAAACCACTTTCAAGGCCTTTGCTTTCAGACCTGCCCTAATGAAAAGAAAGCTCTGAAATTGGGCCAGGTCTTTATTAAAAATGTTCTGACAGGCTCTGCTTAGATAAATGTATTCACTTCTCAGATTTGAACCTTCTTCTGATTTGGAAGGCACAGGCTTGAGAGTAGATTTGATTGCCTGAACAGTCTGATAATGAGGAAATGAGATGTTGGTTAATTCCATAAGCTACAGGAATGACTTATTTAAAGAAGACACGATGATAACCTGTCTCTGGGATTTAGACAGTGTACTGGTTCAGTAAGAACCTATGCAAAACTAGGAGTCAGAAAATCGCCAAGAATCTCATTTTTTGCTTACGCTATAAGATTATGATGTGATCTGATGAATAGCAACTAATATTCTGAGTTTCTTGGTTACTGTAGGCAGCTGTCTGTCATTTTCTAGGTAAGAGGATGATGATGGAGACGATGGTGGGTACATACAAATACATACAGAGGTACTATTGCGTGTAGGTGGATGTGAGTATGACTAGTTAATTTTGAATATTATTATTCATTTTCTTTAGGTATTCTGTGTATTGTGTGCAGATGGGTGTGTGGTTATATAAACATGTTTATATGAATGTAGAAGCTAAAGAAGGTTGTCTGGAATTTTCCTCTATCAGTTTATCTTGTCTTTGTCCTCTCATGCTAATGTTACAGACACACATTGCCATGACTGGCTTTACATGTTGGTACTAGAGACTGGAACAGAGATTGTAGGGCTTATAGAGAAACATTGTGGTCCATTGAACCATCTTCTAGGCTCTTTTTTTTTTTTTTTAGATAGTATAATATATCCTGGGTAGGAAACCCTATGTAGGGAAAAATTACCTTTAACCTTTGATCCTCTTGTCTACATCTCCTGAATACTGGAATTGCAGGTTTGCATCACCATGTGTTGTTTTACCTGGTTCTTGGAATCAAACCCAAGGCTTCATGCATGTTAGGTAAGCACTCTGCCAATTGAGTTTTCACCCTAGCCCCACCGTTTGAATTCTATGTGAAGATCATGTTTACAGCGTCTGTCAGTTTCTAAGCAATCCTACAAGTCCTACAAGAGCCATAGTTTTTCTAAAATAGCATTATACACCATAATTACTCTGGGGTATCCAGTGTTTACTTGGAGAAAGTTTTTAGTAAGCAAACTCAAATGAATGCTATTCCTGTGTTTTCCTGACTCACTATGTGCATGGCAGCAGAACATATTTGTATGGATAATTAATCTATTTTAAAAATAATATTTCTTACAGTATCTGGGTTAGATCAGGTCTGTAAGCCAATAAATAGAGAATATCTTCAACTCCATGGAGAGCTAAAACATCTCTTCTGGTCAAAGTTCTGACGTTAGGGGAAAATGCAGATAATGAGTTTTATGTTTAAAATTGAAGTCTTATTTTTAAAGTAGCCTGTTTATGAAGAGAAAAGGATATGAGATAAAAGATAAAGATCAGAGATGTTTTTTTTTTAAGATAGAAAAACTAAGAGAGAAACTGAGTCAGAGATTGAGGATGAAGAAAGACGAAACATGACAGCATGAGCTTGTCAAAGAGATGAGGTAGGAAAGAAGTCCCAGTACTAGAGCAAGTATAGGGTTGGGTTATAGGGACAGGAGAGACACCCCTTCATTTGAAGTTAAAGGTAGAGTTTCAGTACAGATAGAATTCTTAGGACTGTTCTCAAGCCCTGCATGGCCCAACCCAGTAATTCTTAGAATCAATTAGTTCTTGAGAGCAGTCCTGAAAATTTAGGGAGTGTTTATAACCACTGGTAGATAAAGACCAGAAAGATAATAATGGAGTCATCAGCTAAGTATTTTCTCTCCGATAGTTCTTAGAATGGGAGGTGATGTAGATTCAAGCCTGGGTTTTGAGGGGAACTGAGGTAAGCTAGATCATGAGAAGGTAGAGTGAAGACTATGACTCTAAGCATTATGACACTGTAGCGCTATAAGATCCCAGCATCTCATCAATTTCCATGGACCAAGTTCTAGCACCTGAAACCCCAATGGAAAAACAATATCCAAACCATCAGCGAAAATGAATGGGTATGATGTGTGTGCCCAGAAACAGTGACAAATACCAGTCTTAGAGCGAGCCAAGCTGCACTAGAGTGTCATCTCCTATGGCCCACGAAGTTCTGATCAGTAAACACTTAAGGTGTGTATTTATGTTTAAAACTAACCCAGGATAAAGAGTACAGTAGATACACACAGTCTGTGCCCTCAGAAAAACCCTACAAAATCATGGGAAACATCTTTATAGTCATGCTGTAGCAGAAGAGAAAATCCATGCCAAAATAATCTTAAAACTTGGTCATGTGGGGTGTGTCTTTTCTGCTTACTGAATTATAAGTTATTTTCAAACCTAGCATAATCCATTTGCCAGGCACATGAAGTGGGATCACTGTACTGGTGAATATAGAAGCTTCTATATTTAGTCTTCTTTTTGTTTTTAGATCTTGCACCAGCCCATACAACCCACGGCCGTGCTTTTTCTGCTGTAAGCAGTCTAGCTACAGGCATTGTATGTGGTTCTTTCAACGCTTTATGATTTTTTATTATTCCTTTGTGACAGCTTTCTCCGAGTTATGCAAATGGTGTGCCAAGTGTGGTAGAATGAAATTTCTTCCATTTTATCTCTGTCCAAATAGAAGTTGCCTCATCTGCATATAACAGTTCCCTTTGCAACTCAGTTGTAGTAGGAAATTGGAAGCAGTTTGTATTTGCATTTCCTGGGGATACAGACAAGAGCAGATGCCAATAATGGATGTCATAATTTGCTGCCTTCTCTTTGCTGCCTATAAATCTTTGAATATTTTTCCTACAATAGCAAGTGAGGGGATTCAGCAGACATAATAGGGAGAAAGAAGATGTAAATCTCAGCAGTGCTGGTGGATTCCAGCTATGAATATTTCAGAAACAAGACACTCCCTTTAAATGAAACACTAATGGTTTGTAAGATGCTGCTGGCCTGATGAGCCTTTGATTTCATTTAATAACCCACGGCTCCTGACTGCACAACAGCAGACTCTGGCTGGCAAGCTCTAAAGGTAGGCTTTTCTCACCTTACAATTTCAAAAGCTAACCTTATTGTGGTGTTAACGGTTTGATCGTCTCTGTGCTTATACGAGAGGTACACAGGTACATACAATTTAGAATTTAAACAATTTATATTTGGTTTTGAAATAAAGTTACAGATATAAATTCTCTCTCTCTCCCCCTCACTTATTCTCTCCTTCCCCCCTCTTTCTGTCTCTCACACAGGTTCACATGAACACAAACACATGCATATTATTAAATGCATGCATATAAATTTGTATACTCATCAAAAATAACATTGGTCTAGAGCTCATACCTCCCTAAACCATTTTCTTTGGGGAGGGGCAAATATAACAAGTCATGTTTACTTAAATTATAAGAGCTTTTAGATACATATATTTTAAAAGTAGATACTATAGTTCAGTTGTTATTTTTAATATTTTCTTTTACTTTGTAACCCCTTTGATTGTTTTACTTTAACCTTCAACCTTTATATGTCACATGGTTTCAGAAAGTCTGGAGCTGATAGCAAGACAACTTTTTTATAACACACTTTTTTAAGCTGCCAAAATAGCCAGCCTTTCTATAAGGTGTGTATTATTACTCCAGTGAGATGTTAAAATACCTTAATTGGTACGAATGTTGTAAACTAACCCAGTGTACCTCATTAACTAGCTATATTCAATGACATTACTGCCAGGAAGAATTGGCAGGCTATTAGCTTAAAGAAAATAATCCAAGGAAAAGAAAAGAAACGAAACAAAAATTAACACTCAGTAGATAAGCTTCTCTTGAATTCAGAAGAATTAAAATTGGGTGTATTTGATTCTGAATATAAATCCTCTCCACACTTGGCCTCAGTGAACTTGTTGCCTGACTACCCCGGCGTCCTCATTGTCTGCCTAATTTCCTCTTTTTCTTCTTTACATGCCAAGTGGCATCATCATGGACATTTTTTAACTGTTTCAGCAGGGAGTTTTCTTCCTGCTGCAGTTGAACATTGGTGCTCTGCTCATCCCTCTCTGCAGGCCAGATGTAAAAAGGAGTCTATTGCTAACAGCTTGTGCACAGTAGATCATCCACCCTTGGACAGCCACTAGCCTACTGGGGCCTCTCACCAAGAAAGTTCTACTTCTCAAAGAAGGCTCATCTGGGCACACAATCATCTTACCTCATGATGGAATGGTTTGATGTTTCACTTACAATTTAGAGTTTCTCGGACAATCTGGGCTTCTGTCTATTGCATGTTTGAAGGATTCTCCATTCTGTTCTATCCTCTTTCCTTATGGCCCAGTTATCCAAGAAGAATCCATTACTCATCCTTTGCACAAGATTTTCTGTCTTTGGCTTTGATTTCTGGAAACTTAACTGAAGGCAGTATGAGGAACAATTCTAGAAAGAAGATTACATAAATGCTCAAAATTTCCCAAAATATTTCCATTGCTGGATACTGGTAGAGTATTGGTCATTCCTGGGATATTAGCCATGAGAGTGCTGAATTTCACCAGTGGTGATCTTGGGTAGCAATGTTTAAGAGACTCAAGACAATGATAACTATGTAGGATTTAGAAAATGTTGGCTGAGTACAATAAGGAGAAAAAAAAAATTACAGGTTCAGACTCAATTGCCAGTTTGAAGAATCCATGTTTTCTTGTCTGCCCCCTGTTTCCATGGAGATAATGGCCAGGCCCAGATTCACCTGGTGATAAATTCAACTGGTGATAAATTCAACAATTTTTAAAAAAATTTTCTACCACAATTAAGGGTTAAGTTATGTGCCTGGTACTTCATCAGATCTAGGCTGTGCTAGACTTTGAGTCCTCAATATAAATTAGGAAAAATAAATGTTCAGTACACTACTACTGATCAAGTATTTAATGATGTAATTTTAATCAAACATAACTTACAAGAAGTTATTAGATATTTGTCTTATTCTCAGCTCTATACTTAAATAGTAGTGACACTCAGTCAAGGAAATTATGCTGGTCTCAGGTGTTATTGTTCATTTAATGCCAAAAATAGAACTTGTTGTGCAAATAATTAGTAAGGGATTCTCCTTGTTGAACTGCATCATATTTCTGAAGTACATAGGAGTTTAGGGAGTAGATGGGTTGTTATTTTCTACAGTTCTTTCTTTTTTTTCCCTCTTTTTTGGGGGCTGTTCAAGACAGGGTTTCTCTGTATATCCTTGGCTGTCCTGTAATTCACTGGGTTGACCAGCATGGCCTCAAAATCAAAGATATGACCACCTTTGTCTCCTGAGTGCTGGGATTAAAGGTCTGTGCTACCATCCCCCAGTTTCCACAATATTTTCTAATAAAAATATTCTCATTGTCTTTTCTTTCATGAGTGAAGTATGTTCTTTCCCTTTGTATAAGAAATAATGATTCCTACATCTTCCAAAATAGTTAAGGATTTTATACTAAGGTGAGAAAAAAAAAAACCTAGCAAAGACTGACAAATTTTCTTTGGCTTACCTGTGTGTTCCTTGTAACTCTCCTTCAGGGCAATCGTCCAAGAGTTTTGGCTAGCATAGTTGCAAATTCCATTCATGCCTTCAGATTCACACATATTTCTGCCCTCCTCTGTGTCCCGTGGTCTGACCTGGACAGACTGTACCTGTGGTCTTTGCACTCTGCCTTGAGAATTTCTGCAGTGAGAAAGCAATGACTGGGCACCATGGTTGGGTGGTAGTGGCATGAGATTAGGATATTCCTTGCCAACTAGGTGCATGGTAGTTTTCCATTCACAGTGACTGCAGTTCTCCATCAAGAGGTGCAGTCCTGCCAAGCAACCTCTCCCTACCTCTCTCAACTAAAATTCTAGCAATTCCTCTGTCTTTTACTTTCAGGCTGAGGGTAGTGTCTATGTCACATCAGTACTAGCCATCAGTGTGTACCACATCTTCTTGGTTGCTTAAGCCATGTTTTATATGTAACAGCTTCTTTATTGGACTTTTATAGTCTCTTCAATGAGTGACCTCTTTCCTATTGTGACATTACCTGACTTACGTACTCATAACAAAGAGTAAAATTCATTAGTACCTGATGACTAGGAAGCATTATACGGTCATTTTCACTTTAGGTTTCAGGTTGAGATTTTTCTCAACATCACTGTCAATGTAGCAAAAATGTTACTCCTGTAAATAGAATATTTATTAGTATAGCTAAATATTTTTATATTTATTGAACATGTTTTCATAATCAGCTCATGACCTTTTTTATAAGTATGTTCATCTTTCAATAATCTCTTTTTCTATCGATTACTTTATTTATTTACATTTCAGATGACATCCCCTTTCCCCATTTCTCCTCTCTAGAAACCCCCTATCCCATTCCCCTTCTCCATTTTGCTTTTATACCATCTTAATTACATGCAAGTATTAAGGTCAGTTCTAGGTTGAGGAACTAGCAATACAATAGATGCAAAAGTCAAGGAAGAAGCAAGACAATAACCACAAATAGTCAAAGAACAAGCAAAGCAATAATAAAAAAAAAATTCCATGAACACTCCATGATCACTGTTTCTAAGGGCTTGTCAGGATGACCAAAATATCTGAGCCAATTTCCCTGTCCTAGCCCAAAGTCATTTTCATGTCTGAAGCCTACTTCCTTGTTCTAGCCTAAGATTTAGATTCCTGCCTGAAATTACTTCTTTGTTCTAGTCTAATGTCAGCTTCCTAGGTGAAGCCCAGTTCCTTGTCCTTGGCAATGTCATATTCCTGCCACACAGCCCATTTCCTTGTCCTTGGTCCATGTTATATGTTGTGGATAGCCTCAGCCTTTTTTTTTGATCCTAGTTCCCAGTGAATAGCCCCAGTCTTGTATTTTGATCCTAGTTTCACTTTCCTGGGAGAGGCTGCAGAGGATGATTGAATCTGTACACAGGTGACATCTTGTAAACCTTCTGTCCAATTAAAACCTGTAAGATAAAGGCTAGAGCCAGAGATTGGGCAGTAGAAGGAAGCCAACGACAGAGCAGCTGGAGCCGAAGGACAACCAAGTAGCCTGGATAAACTGCAAGTTATAAGGGATCTCATAGCTGGGGATTAGAGTAGTGTAATGGTAAATCTGCCCAATCTAGGCATGCAATTTATACCAATAATTATTGAGTTGCGTTTTCCTTTACTGGTCTCATTCGGGTAGGAGATTTTATAGCAACAAATTTGGCAGTTTAAATAATTACAACTACAGTCATATTCCTGCCAGCAGCCCAAAGCTCTCCACCTCTCCCTCTTTTTTATTTCATGAACAAGACTGAGCCTATCTTAGGTCATTCTTCCAAGAATGCTTTACTTACCCATCACGGAATATGCATTATACAAAGCAATGCACTTCTTTCTGTCTTAGGTTGGTAAGGCTCTGTGCAGAATCTTACCCATTCTTGGCTTGTCAACCTGTGAATTTAATAACTCTGTCTGGGGGTCCATTTTCAGGTTAAAGCCATGTACTTTGGCTGCCAACATGTTGATGTTGTTAAAAACATGCTTTAACACAATGGGCAGGAATAAAAGTGTTCCCAGGACAAAAAGGGCTAGCGTGATCAAACTATATATGCCATTCTTGAACTTGACCAAAATGGAAATACTGACCTCAGGCCATGGGTAATTTTATCAGCAGTATTAGCCACATCAATGCTCAGCAGAGCAGCATTCTTTAAATTCATAAGCTCACTGTGCAAAGTTAAAACATCCAGAGAGGTGTTAGAATTATGCCAAATATACTGCAAGTGTCTTTAAACTTTTTCCTTATTATAATGACTACCACTGTAAGTCGTAGAACTAACACAAATTCAATGGTATTTGGCATGACACTCGAGATAGCTCCTTCCTCTTAAACTCTGAACCTCCTTCCAACAATTTGAATAGGATAAAGAATATCAATCCTTTAAGGTAGGACTATTATTATTGCATTATATTATACATAACTTCCAACATTCTCAGTCTTTAGTTCTTTGACATTTTTCTTTTAAACTGTGAAGAAATGTTTGTTGTTTGTATTTTCAATGGCTAAGTGTTTAATATCTCACCTAAAAATATGTTTTCCACCAGAGGTAACAAAAGCTTTCCTTGTTTTTATTTTGGTTTATATATTTTTCCTTGTCTATATAGTTTTATGTTTTACACTTAATAATGATTAATTTATCTTTCATTTTTCTTGTTGAAAGGAATTAGGGGCTGCTGTTTTTCTATACAAGTGGTGCATTAGCCCCTTGAAAGCTCTGCCTTGAATCAAACAAATGGAAGATACTCAATAATATTTGGATACTATAAATAGCCCTTGTTTTCTTGTTACTTATGGGAAGATGGAGTTTTTAAAATGACTACTAGCTTGCACACTAGGAGACTGGAGGAGATCAATTTCCTTAATTGGTCTATTATAACATAAATTATACTTATTGGATTTTATAAAAAAATCTTCATTTTAATTTTTTTGACTCTCTTTGTTTTCAGATTGTCTGGTTAATTTTGAAGGGGCTGAAAGAAGATAAACCCACTTAGTTCCTCATGCTGGCCATTGCTCTTCTGAAGACCATTTGTCATAGTTTCCAATGAAGCTAGGTCAACATGGAGGAAAAGATACCAAGATCCTTTCTACTGAACACTTAGTGATGACTTATTGGCTTCCTGCTTTCTGGTTGGGAATCTCTGGGACCATTTCTTCTGTGTTGGCCATGGTAAGACAAGAACTGTCTAAATCTCTTATAGAAACTGTGATGGACAGAAGAAAACATTGAAGGTGTTCTAAGAACAGTTGTAAAATATGGGTTAATAGAAACCCAAAACAAACAAACAAATAAATCTTGAATCCCATAAAAATGAATAATGAATTCATAATTTAAAAGCATTTCTGTTCTCTATCAAGTTATATTATGTTTATAAATATATCCCATTTACCTAGCACACTGCTTCAAGTCAAGTAGATTTTGCTCATAGGCAGTATCTCCAAGAGATCTTGTCCTGTAGGTAATCCACAAATCTTGTAAGAAGATACATCTCAACTGGCCTGTATAAATCATATTAGGATCACCAACACATTATCCTACAGATCCATTATAACAGTCCTAATATTTGGTAATGGTAAACTGTGTGTGACAGTCTCTGGGAATTTCTGTTAGCAGCAGATTAATTAGTCAAGAGTACACTGCTTTCTCAAGTTTATTGGATACTGTCAGATTGCTCACATAGGTTCTGTGTTCCTTGTCCCAGGAGTAGTGAGTATTCTTTCCCATTGGTCCCTTTTCATATCAATATTTGGCATTATCTGGCTTCTGACTTTCCACATAACTGAAATAAAGACCTTGTTGTTTTAATTCACATTTGTCAGATTTGTAAGTTTGTTGAAATTATGTCCAGCTGGTACTCTTGTATTTCTTCTCTCATAACTTGTTTTGTCTTTTGCAGTTTTGCAGTTTGTTTTCCCCTTTTTTGATTGGAAGTTTTATTATTACTGCTATTGATATATTTTCTTTTGTTGGGATAAGAATTAGAAGTGACATTTCTCATTTATGGCATTATCCCATTTCAGTTTGCCTTCAGTCTCTCAGTAACAGAATTTTAATTTTGCTTCAGTCAAATTTGTCAATAGTTTCATTTTGACTTGTAGTTTGTTTTGTTTTATGAAAGAATGATTTTTTTCCCTGCAAGATCAGAATATCTTGTCCAATTAAAAGGTCTTTGTTTTTTTTTTTTTGTTTTTTTTTTTTGTTTTTTTTTAACATTTAGCTCTTGAATCCATCGTGAAAGGTTTATTGTGTGTTTGTGTGATGAAGCAACAAGGGTAAGGATACTTTTGTTATTTAATCCTTAGATTAAATTACTACACTTATGGTCTGTTCAGGAAAGTAGCAACTGTGCCAAATATTTTAATTCAGAGAACTTATTGAAAAGAAGAAAGTAGCAGAGGGAAAAATAAGGATAAGAGAGTTTTTTTAACAGGAAAAAAAATGAAAAGCAGGTACAAATAGACCAGAAAGATGTCAGCATTTCTGGGAAGCAGCCCACACATCTATGCCTGCTGCTGAGTTTAGGGACCACTGAACACCCCTGCTGGGTGTCAAGAGCTCTCTGAGCCTGCTCCCTCACTGTACTTTGGCAGCTTATCAATGTGGTCTCTCATGCTCCAAGATTTTTTCAGAAAAAGATTATAGATAAAAAAATGAAAATATTGTTGATTACTGTTTAGAGTTCATGAAAACAAGCAAAAACTAAACTCAATGCGTTTGAATGGTGTGCTCTTTTCTACACTTAGCCCCAAGACCCAGAGCAGGCAGCCATGTTTGTAATGCTTTCTCTCCCACTGACTCCTGGTCCTTTTGAATTCTGTCACAGTTCCAATCAGCTGACTTTCTTCCTCAGCTTGAGAAATATACATGTTCACTCCTCTCAACTTGATCCCTAGGAATATTGGCTGTAATAGCCTCCTGGTATTTCACTAACTTGTACTAGTAATCCTGAGAGGTTTGAATATGGCTGAGGCCTCTTTACATTTTTTTAAATTGTAGCAAGTAGATCATACTTAGTTGTGTTGGTTAAATTGCTTCACTCTCATGAATTTTTATCAATTTGGTAAGTTGGAAGAGAGAACTTTTGGAGTCCCCCAGTTTGAATTTGCATGTCCCATTGCAATTCTATTTATACTTCTTAAATCTTCTTAAATGTTAAAGTATCTTTTAAAATTACTTTACAATACCTTATGAGTAATACATTTGATATTTATACATCCTACACTTCAGGTTTGTCTGCTGCAAACAATGTGAAAAGTTTTAAAGACTCAAGTCCTTGGATGTTGCCTTACTTTAATTACATTTATTGATAGTGTTGATAATGTGTTGCTGGCTTTTCAGTTTCCACTTTCTGTTGACCATTTCCTATTTCCTAACCCCTCAGCTGTGTGAGTGTAGTGGTGGTTTGAATAGAAATAGCTCCCCTGGGCTCATGTGTTTAAAAGTGTATTAATTAGGGCATGGCATTACTTGAGGCGGATTAGGAGGTGTGGCCTTGTTGGAGGAAGTTTGTCACTAGGGTGGGCTTTCAGGTTCAAATGCTCAAGCCAGGCCTAGTGTCTCCCTCTGCCTGCCATTCTGGTTATAGAACTCAGCTACTCTCCAGCACCATGTGTGACTGCATGCTTCCATTCTTCTCATGATGATGAAAATGGACTGAACCTCTGAAACTGTAAGCAATCCCTGTTTAAATACTTTCCTTTATAAGACTCACCAAGGTCTGGTAATTCTTCACAGCAACAGAACACTGATGAAGACAGAACTAAATAGCATATCCAGTTGAGACAATATCCTACAGAAATTGGTTTCTTCACAAGACAAATTCTCAACAAGTGACATAAGACTCAGGTAACCTTGACTGATACTAAGGTTCTAAGGCCATTCTATTTCTATGTTTCCCATTCTCGGGTTAATGATTTGTTCTTGTTCCTTGATAATTAAGCTATGATCATTTAGACTTGTCTACTATGTACCAAATTGTTGGCTCTCACTTTATTCCCTGACCTTAGTCCTTTACTGAAGTGACATCTTTTTACATGAAGTGTATTAGTGAGAAATTCCTTTGGTATTTGTTGCAATTGACTTCCATTTGTCAAAATGTCACTTGATTCTAATTTAAATGATATGAAGTAAATCCTAAATACTTGTCTTTTATGAGAATTTAAATTTGCTTCAGCTCTCTACAGAGGATGAGTTACTCTCTTCCCTCCTCATGACTGTGCTGAGAAACTGGTCCTTATCTGTTGATGGCTATCTGTGTCTTCTCCTAGCTTACTTTTAGACTCATCTATTTGCCTCTTCTGCTCCAGAGACTATTTGTGTTTTACAAGATTTCCTGAATCTAAGAAGCTCTTTTCATTTCTTGAAGCTTCAAGCCACTCTAGAATAGACTTCATAGTCTGCCCCTGCAGCTCCTTTAACTGGGTGTATAAAAACTCTTGCTTTACTTCTACCTATAGCCTCTTGTCTTTTTCTGTTAGTCTCTGTGTTTTTGTTCACCTATCAAACAGATATTTTGTCCTTTTACATTATTTCTATATTTAACTTTTCATATATTTTTATTATTTTTACTCCCCCAACTCCTCCCAGGTTCTCTCCCACTGTCCCCTACTCTCTCTCTCTCTCTCTCTCTTCCTCTCTCTCTTCCTCTCTCTTCTTTCTCTCTCTCTCTCTGTCACTTTCAAAAAAGCAAAAACAAACAAACAACAATAAACCAAATGAAATCAATACAATAACCCAAAACCAAAACTCAAAATAAACAAAAGACCAATAAGACAAAACCAATCAAAACAAAAGGTTCACAGAAAAACCAGTGAGTTTATGTTTGTTAGACAACTACTCTTGGACTTGGAACCTGCCCTGGAGCATAGATGAAGTACCCAGTGATAGCTCCATTAGAGAAAATCAATTTTCCCTTTTGACAGTGGAGATGAGTTTCAGAACACTCTTGCTTAGGGTATTGGACTCTGAACGTGTACTTATGCATATTACCACGGTCTTTGTGAGTTTACATGTGCATCAGTCTTGTTGTGTCTGGAAGACACTGTTTACATGTAGTCATTCATCTCTTTTGTGTCTTACAGTTTTCTACTTCCTTTTCCAGAAAGTTTCTTCACCTTGAAGGGAGGGATTTAATGTAGACATCCTCTGAAGTGTTGAGTGTTCCAAAGTCTGTCACTCTCGGCACATCGTCCACTTGTGAGTCTGTGTTAATTTCTATCTCCTGCAAGAGAAAGCCTCTCAGATGTTGGCTGGCTGAGGCCCTGATCTAAGAGTATAGCAGTATGTTATAGGAACCTTTCATTGCTAGCAAACTGATTTTTCTGAGCACTGAGTTCCTCGTCGGTCGTACCCAATACTTTCCAGTGATTTTTTAATAAGTTACCTGAAATTTTCCTGTTCCAGGTTTTTTTTTCAAGCAATCATCTTTAATTATGCTCAATAAAAATGAAAGGAAACAAAGCAGCAGATGGAGTATAATATAAAGAAAATAAAATCCTTTATGCAAACACACAGTGGCTTTTTAATGTTTTAAACAATGATGGAATTATACACTGTATGCTAATTAATTAACTAATTAATTTTCGTACATTTGTGTTTTACCTGCATTTATGCCTGTGGGAGGTGTCAAATCACTTGGAGCTGTATAACAGACAGTTGTGAGCTGACATATGGGTGCTGGAAATTGAACGCAATTCCTCTGGAAGATCAGCTGGTACTCTCAACCACTGGACCAGCTCTCCAGCCCCAATACATTTAATTTTAAAGATTTACTGTTATTTTTATTTATTATCTGACGTTCCTGTGGTCTAATTCCAATCTTTATTCCTTCAGTGGATAATCTTCAATGGAATCATTTTCCTGTCCAGATCCCAGATGCAGTCAATAATATTCCTCCCCCTGGCTTTGCAACTAGATAGGTTGTTCCCTCTCTGCACATTTCCTGACCAACAATTTTGTTTCCCTTAGCCCAGTTTTGTAGCATGGTGTGTGAAGTAAAAGTGTGACGACCCTATTCTCCAACATAAGCAGCTCCCAATCCTTGACCTGCCACCTCCACGTAATTTCCAGAACTGACTAATGCCTCCCCACTCCCTCATCTCCCGACTAGCTGTCAGGGTGCAGCACTGGTTTCCTAATCCAGTCTCTTTTCTGCTGGCTTCTAACTCCTGTGGACGGGATGTATTTCTTTCTGAGTCTGGCTCTGCATTTTAAACACTGCTTGCTGTGCTGTGCTTCCCCCCCACCACCACCACCCCACCCCTGTCCTTCCAGATGTTTGTGGCGGAAGGACTTTCTGTGTCTCTGGTCTGTCTGACTGCTCAACATAAAAGTCCCACTGTTTGATCACTTAGCACTGGAGCCCTCTGTCCCAGTATCACTGGAAATAACAGCTGCCACTGTGTTCTCCCTCCTGTTCTTAAGTATGCTAATTTAAGGCTGAAACTTGTGTGGAAAGTGATCTCCTTGTTTGAATTTCCAAGTTTAAGTGGGTACTCCTAATGCACAATGTCAAGGCCACTTCTTGTACATAATTTTATGCTTTTTTTTTTCTTTGCTCACACAACAGTGGCTCAAGGACATTCCTGGTTTAATTTCAAATCTGATGTTTATTTTATAATTTCATTAGAGGTAATGTGAGGTCGTGGACATAGTAGCAACTGGTGTGAAGTGACCTGAACTGAACATTGCACACTACAATGGGACCTTAGTGAAGCCGTTCTCTCTGGCACTGCTGCCAAGCATTGTGCAACTCTCAAGCTGTGAGGGTGACATGTGAAAATCTTTAACTCATCTCAACTCATTTGATATTTTCATCTAGCTACCAGAAGTATGGAAGCATTGAACTCTGTTTTTAAGTCTTTAAAATAATAATTTAAAAGCCATTTAGAAGACGGAATTAAATGACAACTCAGTGTTGGTCTTTTTGCATCTCAGGAAAAAAAAAGTCTTTACATAGGTATATTAAGAACTATTTAGGCAAGAAAGTGGACTAATTGCAATACGAGTGGAGATTGCAATACGAGTCTATTAATTGTCCTTGTAGGTGTGCAGGTTACAGGAAGGAGCTATCTGACCCAGCGCCTAGTTGGAAGAATTAAATGTAGTTCCCAAAGCTTATAATTAAAGAACTAACCACAGTGTCTCACTGTTTGTAGTTCTTCACCATTCCCATACACTCTCCATATCATGTCTCCTCTCACTTTAACACCTGGGCTTTGTCAATGAAGCCCAGAAATGCTCAACAGAAGTCACTGAAGAAACTGACAGTCCTGGCTGCCCCATGAGCCAAGACTTAACTGCAAGAGTTTTGGTACACACACACACACACACACACACACACACACACACACACACAGCCCCAATCCAGAGTTCTCCTCCTAGTGAGAATGCAGGGAAGGACATTTTGCTCTTTCCCCCCTTGGCCTTGTAGAAACTTTAACATTTCAAAGGTGAGTCACTCTTTCCTTTTTCCTTTTCAGATTTAACTAGGTCCATTCTGTGCCCGTGATTAATGAGGTCATTTTTTCTTTAATTTTCTTTAATAGCACTAAACGACCTCAAAGCCTGTGATACAGTTTCCTCAAATAGCAGCAGCAGCATTTTCTAGCCTCTCTCTAGAGGACTGGAGTTGCTCCTAGGGAAATGTACCTCCCACAGACTTCCAGTAGATGGCAGGTACAGTACTTCCAACCTCTCACAACGTGAAAAAACATCCAACAGCTCAGCACATAAAAATAGACTGTTACTGTGTTTTAATCTTGAGTGCAATGGAAAGGAGGGAGGAAAACTCGTGTTTATGGATCTAGCATCATATTATCATATAAGTATCTGCTTATTTTTGTCTTCTACTAAAAATACAAATGCAACAAATGAAAATATATCTTTATCAGGGAATGCCTGTAATTCCAGATTGCAAATTAAGCACTTAAATGTTGAATAATATAATCACCATGTTATAGGTGTTAATTAAAGTGCTTGGTGAACAAAGATACATTTAGCAATTTTTAAATATAAATTTTGGAGGATGAGAAACTATTGTTTTATGACAATTAGACAGTTCTAATCTGCTTCCATTTACATTTTATTTATTCTCCTTTTAAGCCAGACTCATGGATGGTAGGAGTACAACTGTAGATACGTCCATGTAGAGACAGACATCTCAACCATTCCTTTGTTTTGTGTGAATAATTAATCCCATGATGATCTCTCCCACTTAACTATAGATATGATTTTCAGTATATTCAGAAGGAAGTTTCTGTCTGTAAGTTAAGGTAAGAAAGAAGGAAGCTGACCTCGGGTAGATAAAAGCATTAAAATGATTTTCCTTCAAACAGGAAGAAATTTGTTCTGAAGGGGGCCACTGTAAAAGCTGAAAAATACTATATCACCCATTCATATACATGCCTTCATTAAAAGTACATGCATATTAACACATCTAAAATAGGGATTTCAGACATGCCAGGCTCATGTGGTGAATCCATCCATTCACCTCTTCATCTCTTATTCACCGATAATACACCAAATATCAGACATCATTCTAAAGCATTGAGGATTTAATAATAAATTTAATTTTTTTTTAAAAGAAGCCAATCAACTTAGCTTACAATTTAAGGGGAAGGACAGATTGAAAGTAAAGAAAGTAATTCAACTATATAATGTTACATTGGGGAACATTAACCAAAGATACCCAAAGTTCTGGAGCTACTATTTTGATGGTGTTTCAGTCATATATATATTGTGTGTGAGCAGCTTATGTATAATATATAAATATGGTGGAATCATGAAGTCATGGCATATGGTTTAAGAACAGGGACAAGCTAATTACCCTCATTTGTTCATTACAGTTTGTATTTCCTGTGTTTGTTTGTTTGTTTGAGACAGGCTCTCTCTTAGCCCTGGCTGGCTTAGAACTCACCTTTTGTAGACTAGGCTGGCCTCAAACTCATAGAGGTCTTCCTGCCTCTGCCTTGCATGTGCAAGGATTAAAGCTATGTGCTCCCACATCTGGCAGAGTTGAATAGCTTAAAGTACCAAATTATAACCCAAGTACTAAATATCAGTTTAAAAAAACAATTAACAAATTCTAAAAATTAAAAAAGTTAAGAGATATTTTTAGTTAATTTAAAGCAGAATTTTAATCTTTCTTGGGTTTTTTTTTTTTTTGTATCTCTCCCAAGTTATTCTAAAATCTAAGAATATTGCCTCAAATCCATTGTGAAGTAATCTACTTTTGGGGTTCTCTGTGTTTCCTGTGGAAGAAAGCAAAGCCAGACAGAGTGAGCAAGAAAAAATATCTTCCAAATAAAACCCAGCAATGTAGCAGAGCTCCTCAGGTGCTAGACCAGATCAGGGCTCACTGTCCATAGTGTCTCCCTCTCAGACCTTCCTTTGCCCTCTCTTTCATCTCTTCTCCTTTCTGCTCCATTCTTCTGTTGAGCACTCTGGTTCCTTCTCTGGCCTGCACAAAGGCAGACCATACACAGCAGATTCTTTCATCCTACCCATTTCACAATGAGAATCTCAAAGCCATTGAACCAAAATTTCCACACTCTTATTTCAGTCTTCCTTTGACTAGTTTAGACCCATCCAGTCAGTCCAGCAACAAAGGAAGAAATGCACCCCGGCTTTTTCTGATACTTGGTAGTGGGAAGAGGGAGTCATGTGTTGGGAAATTATCTCCAGGTGTGTCCATTATAACCAGGTAGTGCAAGCCTAGTCAGTGTCTATGTAGTTGAGTAGACAGAGCTCTCCAACAGAGAATGCATTTGATACAACAGGTTGGTTTTCTCTTTTGCAAGGTCTTCACTATCATTTGCTCACTTGCCTGCTCAGTCAGGCATTTTACCTGTGCTTCCTTAAGGCTAGTCAAAGGAATCAAATAAAAGAGGTTACATTTTTAAAGAAGTCTTATAGCAATTAAAACTCTTCATTCAGCTCCATCCTAGCTTCCAGCATACATTTCCAACCACTCCCAATAGATAGTTTTGCTACTCCAAAAATGATGGCGACAGGAGAAAGAATTCTGTCAGCAGTGAAAAAATGCTACGGGAAATTTTCTGCACTAATTAGAACTTGGGACTAGGTGAAATCTGTTCTTTCAAACTCTCTGTTAAGATGGATGCATCACACAGATAGACCAGGGTCAGTGACAAAACACTCAAAACAAAAAGCAAGATGTAGAGAGTTCCTCACTGACTGAAAAACATTATGCTTACTTTGAAATGTGCTCAAAAAAATGATAAAAATCAAAGTTGAAGAAATGCAGAACAGCAGGCCCAATGTTTGAAGCAGTATTTGGAGAACAAAACATCACATGATAGATGGAACTCATTTAGATGTCTTAGAGCTGTAAGTATATTTGCTCAGAGAGTGTTAGCTTATTGAATATTTGAGTCAGAAATATGACAAATGAAGAGCAGTGGTATAGGTAAGGTATGACTACACTACCATAGCAGACAAGAGAAGCAATCCATTGTTGAATTCATAAAGTTTCACTAAAGTAATATGGGAGAAAGCCAAGGGCAACGTTGAGGAGTGGAAGGTACTTAGTATTTGGATAGTAATGTAAAGGCTGGCTATAAGGGAACATTGAGCTAATTATAAAAGTAGGAGCTGAAGAAGAATTGTATATAGGCTTCTCTGGGCCATCCTCTGGGATGACCAGCTGCCTTGAGTGGGTTGACTGAGGACTCCATTCTTTATTTTTGCTTTGTTCATGTTATCTCTTAGTTGTGGGTCAGTTGTTTACATTCACAGACCAAGATATTTCCACTGGAGCCTGCTTGATGCTTTGATATAGCTTTCAAGAGATTGAGCCTCTCTCTATTTCATTAAACAAATTGTGGAACCTCTACTTTCAATGACTAGTATTGGCAAGTGAAGTCGTGTACATAAATGTAGAAGGATAAAATGTCACCAACTGTTGTGAAAAATGCCTCCTAGGCTACAGTACACATGGCCTCCTTCTCATGCCATGCCCTTTTACTCCTCAAAGTGTGCTTCTATTTTTCTCATGGTTCATTAGAAACAATCCAGGGTTAATGAACTTCCTATTGTTTCTGATAGAATATCCCCCAAAGTGCTTACACTATTACCTTCACAACAGGCCTTCTATGATGTTTCTAATTCCATTGTTTTCATGGTACGATCTATGCATACTCCTACGTTATAATCTATACTACTTTCCTCCCTCCTTCCCTCTCTCCTTTCTTCATTCCCTCCCTCTCTTCTTCCATTCTTCTCTTTTTTCCTTCTGGGGTGTGTGTGTGTGTGTGTGTGTGTGGTGTGTGTGTGACTTACTATAAGTATAATGATAAATCCCAGACCTGAATTCCCAGACTCATTTTTTCCTTACCTGGTAGTAAAATAACTCATCATCACTGCTCCTGGAACTCTATGCTGTGATTATCTTTACCCTACCTGTGAACATTTGTGTGAAAGTTCAACCAAGCACTTTCTGTGTGTGGTGTGTGTTAACCAACTGAAGAAAGCTTGATATGCGAGAAGACAGGAATTTTATCATGTGACAAAAATCCTCAATCAATTAAAAGAATTTATTTGAATTACCCAAAACAACCAATCAAATATTCACTATCCAAATTAGCAAGCAAAAAAGAGTAATGTCAACACTTTAGTCTTATTGTTATTTAGAAAAATAGCTAAGAAATTAAAATGAGTAGGTCTCTCCCCCAAATTGTGTTTTCAGTCTTTTATATGCTTGTCCTTTGTTAAATATGTAATTTGCAGATACTTTCCCCAGTCTTTTGCTTGTTTTTTGTAAACTCTGAGTCTTTTGCAGAGAAAATATTTAGAATTTTATGAATCCTTATTTATTATGGATTGTACATTTAGTATCAAGACTAAAAATTATTGCCTTAGCTAGCTCATATTGTGCCAAGGGTGTTTTGTAGGCACTTCTGGGAGAGAAAAATATATCAGTCGTTTGACTTAGTTTTGGATGATGCATATTTTAACTCGAAAATGCTGGCAATTGGCATGAAGGCTATGGGATTAAGGGACCACTTTCTCTTCTGCTTTATAGGAGAGATTTTTATGTCTGGTATTATAAAAGTTCATGGCTGAGGAGATCATACATCCTACGGGACAACCTGTTGTTTTACTACATGGTTATGATATCAAACTGCCTTCTACATATTTATAATCATAGATTTGTGCTGCTCTCAAGTTTAGTCAGAAAAGCTTCTTTTTGTAATGTTTAGTGGATAATGCAGAGATACACTGCCAGTCAAAGTGTAGAGTATAAATCACTCTGAATAGTCATCTGTGGATAGTTTATGTATATCACCCTCCTACCATCCAAGGCTCAGAAACCTTTTCAGAGACAGGGGTTGAGAATATAAGAGCTGGCATATGAGGAGGAGAACTGTGAAATGCTGAGGGAGGAAAGGTGGTTCTCCTCTGGGGAGGTGGCCACTGGCAGGCTGCCCATGTCCGGTGGATAGGCACGCTCTCATATACAAAGGGACAGCATGAATCGGACTTAGTGTGGTTTCTATTAAAAATAAATAAAAAGCGGACATGAGGTTCTGGAAAGAGATGGAATGGCACTAATGGGGAGTTGGAGGGAGGTAGTGGTGGATGGGTATGATCAGTATACATTGCATAAATGTATGGGGTTTTCAAAAAATTAAAAATAAAAACTATGGCTTTATGGAACTCTTTTTTAGTTTTGCTTTTAAAATAAGTTTTATAGAGTATACAGTACATTTACGTTCATGCTCAAATATAAACTTAATTTCTGCACAGAATATAAGGTTTAAGGAAGGATATTTTCTTTATAAATGTATAGCTCAAGCTTCTGGGCTGAAGTCCAATAATCAGTGAGTGAATACCATGTAGTGTTCTTTTGTGACTGGGTTACCTCACTCAGGATGATATTTTCTAGTTCCATCCATTTATATAAGAATTTATCAAATTATTGTTTTTAATAGCTGAGTAATATTCCATTGTGTAAATGTACCACATTTTTTGTATCCATTCCTCTGTTGAAGGGCATCTGGGTTCTTTCCAGTTTCTGGCTATTATAAATAAAGCTGCTATGAACATAGTGGAGCATATGTCCTTGTTATGTGTTAGAGCATCTTCTGGGTATATGCCCAGCCCAGAAGCTTGAAACACCCAAGATTCAACTCACAGACCACATAAAGTTCATGAAGAATGAAGACCAAGTGGTGGGGAGGGGCTACAGTCCCTCTTAGAAGAAGTAACAAAATACTCAAGGGAGCAAATATGGATGCAAAGTGCAGGACAGAAACTGAAGGAGGGGCCGTCTGCAGACCATTCCACCTGGGTATCCATCCCATGTGCAGTCACCAAAGGTAGATGCTGACGTGGGTGTCAGGAGGTGCATGCTGACAGGAGCCTAACATAACTGTCTCCTTAGAGGTCTGCAAGAGTCTGACATATTCAGAGGCAGATGCTCACAGCTAACCATTAAACTGATCATTGGGTTCCCAACAGAGAAGATAGAGTGAAGACTGAAGGAGTAGAAAGGGTACTGGACCAATGAGGAGAGCAACAATACCAACCAACCAGAGCCTCCAGGGTCTAAACCACCAGCCTGGGAGCCTTAGGGAGGGACCCATGGCTCCAGCTATATATGCAAGGGAGCTATATATAAGTGGGAGAAGAGATTCTTGGTCCCATGAAGGCTGGACATCGTCGGGGTGGTATTCGAGGGTAGGGAGGTGAGGTTCTGGGAGGGTGGGTGTGGGTACACCATCATAGAGGCAGGAGGAGGGGGGAAGGGATAGGGAGTTCCTGGGAGGAGAGGGGGAAAGGGGTAAGGGGAAAACACCTGAAATGTAAGTAAAAGTTCCAATAAAAAAATAATAAATGTATAGCTCAACTGCTTTGTTTAAAGTTTTCCTTTTAAGTCATTTGAGCTTTCTGTACACCTTTGTTAGATGCCACTTGAGCACATTGGTTCTCTGGAGTCTTCAGTTTACTGATCAATTTGTCTATATATACTAGTAGCATGCAGTCTTAGTGATAAAATGTATGAAACAAATCTTGAAACTGGGCAAACTGGTTATTACCAGCCTTCTTAGATTTTATAATTGTTTTTATTGTCCTATTTCTTTGAATCCTTGTTACAATGTTTTACAAAGCTTTTATCCACATGAACAAAACTAGTGAAATGATTTTGGTACTCATTCTGTCAACTGTATATAAATAAAGAGAATTAATAGCTCTATAATAATAAAATTTTAATCCATAAAATGATTGTTTTTCCATTTATCTAGATTTCTTTCCTTCAACAGTGTTACATAATTTTCAGTAGCAGTTGTAGATTATATATTTTAATTTAGGCACACATGTAATCACTGCTGGCATACAGAAATCTAGTCAATTGTTTCTCCCTTTTATTTTGCTATCTTGTGACCTTAATGAACTTTCTTATTAGTTCCAGGAAAGTTTTTGTTCCTGATTCATTTAGAGGTGGCATTTAGCAGAATGAGATGAAATGGCCCAGGACTAGCTTTCCTTCTCCAAGTTACAAGTTCCCACAGGAGTTAAAATGCAAAGTTGGCTTCAGTAGGTACTGCATTTGGGTTTTAACAGGGGCAGGGAATTGCAACAATGTAGCACACAGAGCACAGGCTTTGGAGAAAGACTTTGCTATTGGCACAAAAGAGTTAGCTGAGTCTCAATATGATGCAAAGCTAGGCTTGTAGAAGCAGCAACCCCACCTCAATCTTTTGTTTGTTAATGGAAAATGAGAACAAACTAGGTATGGAGTTACAACCGCTGACCAAATCCTTCTACTAAGCAGATGTTGGTAATTTCTTTTCCCTTTCCATCTTCTTAGTGGAGGGAAGAAACTAGGAGGGCTAGTGAGAACTGAATCTAAACAGGTAAGTTTCACTGGTTTGGCCAAGAGTCTTCAATTCTACATGCTGTAGATTTGGTCCCCATATGACAGTCTTATTGGAAGATCCTCAAGGTGGGGACTTTGGGATTTATTAGGCCACCACCTCAAGGGGTTCATGAGACTCCTGGTTTCTTCTTGCTTCGCTTCCAAGCCAATGACCATTAGTAATTTTGCTTTGCTGTGTGATCCTACCATGATCCTATTTCATTTAAGGTCCCAAAGTCAAGGCCAGCTCTATCTTGGATTGAAAACTTCTAATTCTAGAAGCTTAAAAACTGTTTTTTCCTTATACATTATTTATTTCAGATATTTTCTTATGGTAACACTAAAATACCGAGTATATATGTTTCTTTACTGCATTAAATTTTGGATTATGTAATAACAGCAAACACAAATGAAGGGATTATTATGCATAATGCACCCAAACGCATTTAAGGTATCTATCTATCTATCTATCTGTCTGTCTATCTTCAAAGAAAAGATATCACATAGGTCTTGCTCAATATCCTCTGAGAAATATTAGACTATGTATATCCAGTTAGGGAAAAATGAATGTTAATTTCAATTTAGTTTTTAAGTAATACACATATTTCTTACCAAAAATATAATTAAGCAAGTGCTCTTTGCAGCAGCAACGGTGATGAATATGAATATCAAAGGTTCAGGGTCCTTTGATCTGTGTACAGGCTGCCAATGTTTGGAACCTTCAGCAAGTTACCAAGTGTTTAAATGACCCTGTTTTCTAGAACAGAACATTCTTGAGAAAATATTTCTTTCTGAGCCTTTGGTTGCTGAAGAACAAGATAAACAAGTTTTATTCAAGCAAAAATAGGTAACTTTCACTTCACGAAGTAAACATGTTATTCAAAAAATAAGTACATTTATCACCAGAAATGTCTGATTGTTTCCTGAATGTTAACTTTGCAAATGTATTAATATTTCTATTTATTTCCCATTTGAATCCCTCTCTGAAGGACATTCATTTCTAAACATAATATATACCCAGTGATCTCTCAACACACACATGCACACACATATACATACAGAGACACATACACATAACATATATACATATATAGACACAGACACTCATACACACACATACACACACATATATATACAGAGACACATAACATATATACATACATAGACATGGACACTCATACACACACATATACTTTTACACATAGACACACATGTAACACAAACACAGACATACAAACACATAGACATACACACACAGGCACCTTCATACATGCATATCATTTTTATCTTTCTGTAAAAATATATGCAAGGTCATTTATTAATATCAATACTTCCCTAATATAGTCCAGCTGTATTCAGTCTTTACCAGGCAGGGCAAATCTGGACTAAAACTAATTATTTATTAATGGTTGGATTTCTGAAAGGGGAAAGTTGAACACTGTAAACACCCTTTTGTCTTTAACTTACCTGCACTGTAGTTAAGATAGCTCACATAAAAACATTGTTGGAGAAACTTCAGTCAAGCTGAAAGAGTTCGTCCTTATTTTGAGCTCCTGCAATTGAACTGTAATTCAGTGTATGTAAAACACACTTTTAATCACTTGCAACTTGTTTGACAACATTCATAAACTCCTCTCAAAGAAAGGAGTTATTGTTGGAAGGGTAAGTGTGATTACCCCAAGTAAAATTATCTTTTATCATTGAAGAGACTTTGAAAACTCTCAATATAATTTTAGCAAATAGGACTAAGAATCCCAACAGTTGCCCAGAATAACAGAAGCACTCACACTTTCAGCGTGCTTGCCTCTGCTTTCAGGTGAACACAGAAAGGATAAGGTGGGAGAATGTGTCACTTAACACATGAAATATTGCTAAGTTTCACATTTTAATTTGAAACACCTTGAATTCTTTCTGTGTGTGCCTTTCTTCCCTTCAATGAAGTTTGTCTTAGTCAACATATACAAACTCCGGATTTTGAATGTCAGGATGTTTTAGTACTGAGTATCTATCCCACCAGAAATGCACATAAAAATGTCTATTTCAATAGGAAAGTCTAATTACAGAGTATTCAATTAACATTTCCATTTTATACAAATACCATTACCATCTCAGACTGTGTGTGCAAACTAAGGAATGTTTTGAATCCTTGAACCTATATAGTGATGACCTCAAACAATCGTGACAGAAGGGTAGCATTCACTCTTACTAGGTGCAAAGGATTTTACATCGTGTATTATAGTACATATGATTGTAAACAAAATATTGGCATGACCATTTTCCAAACAAAGACAAAGAAACCCAACTTGTTTAGCTCACTTGCAAGCGCATCTAGGGAGAAAGGACTTGCTGTGTTAACCTTTGGGCTCAGTCTTATCTAGTTGCAAAGCACATATTTCATGAATTTTTGCTATGAATAAAAAATTAAAACCATGAGTTTTATTACGTACTTAAGATGTCAAATTGAGGTTCTGAGTACCTACTTTCTCAATCACTATTTTCTTTGCTAGGAAAAAAAGTTGGAGTTGACCTAGGTGAGTCTAAAATGAGCCTTGTAGAGGCAAACATGAGCTGACCTAAATTTAAAAATAATAAGAATCCTTCTCACTGCCTGATTTCCCCTACAGTTCGCTAAATCACCACTAGCAACTCTCCAAATAGCAAGTAACAGAGACTATTCATATTTCATATTTAAAATGTACTATTTAGTAAGGACTGGCAAATTCTACCAGAGCTTCATGATTCTTTAAAATGAAATGTTCTCAGTGTCAAGTGAACTCAGGTTGGTACACCCAGGAGCATACACTCTTCCCTAGATTGAATATTTCAGAACCAAAGCTAGCATCACCTCTTTGTACCTCGATGTTAGGTTCAGGGGAGAGCTGCCGAAGGAGTCATACCACATTCCCTGTGAGAGTGCCTAAGGATTTTACAGTGTGCCTCAGCACATTCTTCAGACAAACGGAGATGCTGTAGGAAAGTTAGGGCACACTAGATTTTTGTGTCTTCTAGTTCATTATAGTTTAAATGTTTATGTTTTCCCATAAGATCATTAGCTAAATGCTTGATTACCAACTTGTGTGCCATTCTGAGATGAGGATCTTTAGGAGGTGGGTCCTAGTGGAAGGAAGACAGGTTGTTGGGAGCGTTCTTGACAAGGATACTGGGACTGGCTCCTTGTCTCTTCAGTTCCTGGTGATTGTGAATTAAACATTTCCTAATGCCATAGGCTCCTGTCTGATATACTATTGAATCACCAGTGGTCTAAAAGCAAAAAAAAAAAAAAAAAAAAAAAAAAAAAAAGATTCAAGTAACCATGGGCTTCAGCTCTAGAAACCATGAACCCCAAATAAGCTCTTCACTCTTGTAGTTCTATCTATATCCACCATCAAACTGGAAACTAATTGATTCCATTGCTTCTGGCTTTAGGAGCTTCTTGGCTTCTATATTCACATAGCCTTCTGGGTGTCTTGCCTCTGCTTCTCTTATAAAGATGTTTGCCATTGTCTTTTGGGATTATCCACACAATCCAACGTAAGTTCATTTGCAATCATTCATTAGTTATACCTACAAAAATGTCCAGATAAAGTAATAATCATAGGTTCTTTGATATGGGTGTGACTTTTTTAGGAGCTCCATTCTACCTCTTCAGTGAATTTCTACTTTTCCACACAAATAATTCTAGTCTATGAAGTCAGTAAAAAGTAAATTAGATCTCAGCTCGCGCTCTCTCTCTCTCTCTCTCTCTCTCACACACACACACACACACACACACACACACACACACATTTTGAATAGCGTTATCTCATAGTTAACATTGTGCAAAACTCAAACCAATGTCATTTTGCTTTACCACATTTTACTGATCTCTCTTCATATCTGAGATTACTATACATTTTATTCATATATGTGAATATGCCCATCTGTGTCTACACTAGTGACTTCCTGCTGACACTGTGGAGTCAGTTCTATCACTTTCTGTTTTCCATTGAGCCTGCTAACAGATTAGCATATAGTTTCTTTAAGAATTTCTCTTTCCCCGTGCGTCCGGACCCTGGTCCTTTGGCCTGCGGCGGGCCCGTTGCTGGTCTGCTCCTGTGGAAACACAGGATCCTGAGTCATCCTAGGGGGACCAACTGCACACAGAGCGGAGGGTAAGTCACCTTGCCCACTAGCCCAAGGCCCGGAGTTACAGCCGGGAGCCAGGTGGGGTTTAGGGAACTAGCAGGCACCCAAAGCCAGCCCCTCCGGACTATAACTTCCCGTGCGCCCGGACCCTGGTCCTTGGACCTGGGGCGGGCCCGTTGCTGGTCTGCTCCTGTGGAAACACAGGATCCTGAGATATCCTAGAGGGACCCACTGCACACAGAGCAGAGGGTAAGTCACCTTGCCCACTAGCCCAAAACCCAGAGTTATAACCGGGAGCCAGGTGGGGTTTAAGGAAATAGCAGGCACCCAAAGCCAGCCCCTCCGGACTATAACTTCCCGTGCGCCCGGACCCTGGTCCTTGGACCTGGGGCGGGCCCGTTGCTGGTCTGCTCCTGTGGAAACACAGGATCCTGAGTCATCCTAGGGGGACCCACTGCACACAGAGCAGAGGGTAAGTCACCTTGCCCACTAGCCCAAAACCCAGAGTTATAACCGGGAGCCAGGTGGGGTTTAAGGAAATAGCAGGCACCCAAAGCCAGCCCCTCCGGACTATAACTTCCCGTGCGCCCGGACCCTGGTCCTTTGGCCTGGGGCGGGCCCGTTGCTGGTCTGCTCCTGTGGAAACACAGGATCCTGAGACATCCTAGGGGGACCCACTGCACACAGAGCACAGGTCCCTCAGCTGGTCTGCTCTGGTGGAAACACCTGATCCTGAGACAACCTAGAGGACATACTGCATCCAGTGCAGAGGACACTTAGCTGGTCTGCGCCTGTGGAAACATCGAATCCTGAGACATCCTAGAAGACCTATTGCATCCAGAGCAGAAGGAGCTTAGGATCACAGGAACACAGAGACATCTGGAATCCGAGGAGATCTGACACAAGCAAGATAACTGGAAAGACAGACTCCAGTCAGACACAGTGAGCACAGGTAACACTAGAGTCAACCAGATGGCGAAAGGCAAGCGAAAGAACACAAGCAACAGAAACCAAAGTTACCTGACATCATCAGAACCCAGTTCTCCCACCATAGCAAGCCCTGGATACCCCATCACACAGGAAAAACAGGACTCAGAATTAAAATCACTTCTCATGATGATGATGGAGGATTTTAAGAAGGACATAAGTAACTCCCTTAAAGTAATACAGGAGAACACAGGTAAACAGGTAGAAGCCCTCAAAGAGGAAACACAAAAATCCTTTAAAGAATTGAAAGATAACACAGGTAAACAGGTAGAAGCCCTTAAAGAGGAAACACAAAAAGCCTTTAAAGAATTTCAAGAAAACACAACAAAACAGGTGAAGGAATTGAACAAAACCATCCAGGATCTAAAACTGGAAATAGAAACAATAAAGAAATCTCAAAGGGAGACTACTGTGGAGATAGAAAACATAGGAAAGAGATCAGGAGTCATAGATGCAAGCATCACCAACAGAATACAAGAGATAGAAGAGAGAATCTCATGCACGGAAGATACCATGGAAAACCTCGACACAACAGTCAAAGAAAATGCAAAATGCAAAAAGCTCCTAACACAGAACATTCAGGAAATCCAAGATGCAATGAGAAGACCAAAGCTAAGGATAATAGGTATAGATGAGAGTGAAGATTCCCAATCTAAAGGGCCAGTAAATATCTTCAACAAAATTATAGAGGAAAATTTCCCCAACCTAAAGTACAAGACACCCATAAACATACAAGAAGCCTACAGAACACCAAACAGACTAGACCAGAAAAGAAATACCTCCCGTCACATAATAATCAAAACACCAAATGCACAAAACAAAGAAAAAATACTAAAAGTAGTAAGGGAAAAAGGTCAAGTAACATATAAAGGCAGACCTATAAGAATTACAGCAGACTTTTCACCAGAGACTATAAAAGCCAGAAGATCCTGGTCTGATATCATACAGACCCTAAGGGAACACAACTGCCAGCCCAGACTGCTATACCCAGCAAAACTCTCAATCACTATAGATGGAGAAACCAAGATATTCCATGACAAAACCAAATTTGCACAATATCTTCCCACAAACCCAGCACTTCAAAGGATAATTGATGGAAAACGCCAACACAAGGAAGGAAACTACAACCTAGAAGAAACATGGAAGTAATAGTCCAACAACCTCCCAAAAAAAAAAAAAAAAAAAGGTAGCTACACAAACATAATTCCACCTCTAATAACAAAAATAACAGGAAGCAACAATCATTTTTCCTTAATATCCCTTAACATCAATGGACTCAATTCTCCAATAAAAAGACGTAGACTATCAGACTGGATACATAAACAGGACCCATAATTTTGTTGCATACAAGAAACGCACCTCAGTGACAAAGACAGACATTACCTCAGAGTAAAAGGCTGGAAAACAATTTTCCAAGCAAATGGTCCCAAGAAACAAGCTGGAGTAGCCATTCTAATATCAAATAAAATCGACTTTCAACCAAAAGTAATCAAAAAAGATAAGGAAGGACACTTCATACTCATCAAAGGAAAAATCTACCAAGATGAACTCTCAATTCTGAACATTTACGCTCCAAATGCAAGGGCACCTACATACATAAAAGAAACTTTACTAAAGCTCAAAGCACACATTGCACCTCACACAATAATAGTGGGGGATTTTAACACCCCGCTCTCTCCAATGGACAGATCGTGGAAACAGAAACTAAACAAAGACACACTGAAATTAACAGAAGTTATGGACCAAATGGATTTAACAGATATCTATAGAACATTTCATCCTAAAGTTAAAGAATACACATTTTTCTCAGCACCTCATGGTACCTTCTCGAAAATAGACCATATAATTGGTCACAAAACAGTCCTCAACAGATACAAAAAGATTGAAATAATCCCCTGCATCCTATCAGATCACCACGGACTAAGGCTGGTCTTTAATAATGACAGAACCAAAGGAAAAAGCACATCCATGTGGAAACTGAACAATGTTCTACTCAATGATGACTTTGTCAAGGAAGAAATAAAGAAAGAAATTAAAGACTTTCTAGAATTTAATGAAAATGAGGAAACATCATACCAGAACTTGTGGGACTCCATGAAAGCAGTGCTAAGAGGAAAACTCATAGCTCTAAATGCCTACAAAAAGAAATTGGAGAGAGCACACATTAACAACTTGACAGCACACCTGAAAGCTCTAGAACAAAAAGAAGCAAATATACCCAAGAGGAGTAGGCGTCAGGAAATAATCAAACTCAGGGCTGAAATCAACCAAGTAGAAACAGAAAGAACTATACAAAATATCAACAAAACCAAGAGTTGGTTTTTTGAGAAAATCAACAAGATCGATAAACCGTTAGCCAGATTAACCAGAGGGCACAGAGACAGTACCCAAATTAATAAAATCAGATCTGAAAAGGGAGACATAACAACAGAAACTGAGGAAATCCAAAAAATTATCAGATCCTACTACAAAGGCCTATACTCAACAAAACTGGAAAATCTGGATGAAATGGACAATTTTCTAGACAGATACCAGGTACCAAAGTTAAATGAGGAGTAAATAAACCATCTAAACAGTCCCATAACCCCTAAAGAAATAGCAGCAGTCATTAAAAGTCTCCCCACCAAAAAAAGCCCAGGACCAGATGGTTTTAGTGGAGAATTCTATCAGACCTTCAAGGAAGACCTAATACCAATTCTCTTCAAACTATTCCACAAAATAGAAACGGAAGGAACACTACCCAATTCGTTCTATGAAGCTACAATTACACTCATACCTAAACCTCACAAAGACCCAACAAAGAAAGAGAACTTCAGACCAATCTCTCTTATGAATATTGATGCAAAAATACTCAATAAAATTCTAGCAAACCGAATCCAAGAACACATCAAAACAATCATTCATCATGATCAAGTGGGCTTTATCCCAGGAATGCAGGGATGGTTCAATATTCGGAAATCCATCAATGTAATCCACTATATAAACAAACTCAAAGAAAAAAAACCACATGATCATCTCATTAGATGCTGAGAAAGCATTTGACAAAATCCAACATCCCTTCATGGTAAAAGTCTTGGAAAGATCAGGAATTCAAGGCCCATACCTAAACATAGTAAAAGCAATATACAGCAAACCAGTAGCCAACATCAAACTAAATGGAGAGAAACTTGAAGCATTCCCACTAAGGTCAGGGACTAGACAAGGCTGCCCACTCTCTCCCTATCTATTCAATATAGTACTGGAAGTCCTAGCCAGAGCAATTAGACAACAAAAAGAAGTCAAAGGAATACAAATAGGAAAGGAAGAAGTCAAAATATCACTATTTGCAGATGATATGATAGTATACTTAAGTGACACCAAAAACTCCACCAGAGAACTCCTAAACCTGATAAACGACTTCAGCAAGGTGGCAGGTTATAAAATCAACTCCAACAAATCAGCAGCCTTCCTCTACATGAAAGATAAACAGGCTGAAAAAGAAATTAGGGAAATGACACCCTTCACAATAGTCACAAATAATATAAAATACCTCGGGGTGAATCTAACCAAGCAAGTGAAAGATCTGTATGACAAGAACTTCAAGATTCTGAAGAAAGAAATTGAAGAAGATCTCAGGAAATGGAAAGATCTCCCATGCTCATGGATTGGCAGGATTAATATAGTAAAAATGGCCATCTTGCCAAAAGCAATCTACAGATTCAATGCAATCCCCATTAAAATACCAACTCAATTCTTTACAGAACTTGAAAGAGAAATTCTGAAATTTATTTGGAACAACAAAAAACCCAGGATAGCGAAAACCATCCTCAACAATAAAAGAACTTCTGGAGGAATCGCCATCCCTGACATCAAGCTGTACTACAAAGCAATAGTGATAAAAACGGCCTGGTATTGGTACAGAGATAGGCAGAAGATCAGTGGAATAGAGTTGAAGACCCAGAAATGAACCCACAGAACTATGGTCATTTAATCTTTGACAAAGGAGCTAAAACTATCAGTGGAACAAGGACAGCATTTTCAACAAATGGTGCTGGTTCAACTGGAGGACAACATGCAGAAGAATGCAAATCGATCCTTTACTATCTCCTCGTACAAAGCTCAAGTCCAAGTGGATAAAGGACCTTCACATAAAAACCAGACACACTGAAACTAATAGAAGAGAAAGTGGGCAAGACCCTCGAATACCTAGGCACAGGGGAAAAGTTCCTGAATAGAACACCAATGGCCTATGCTCTAAGATCAAGAATTGACAAATGGGACTTCATAAAATTGCAAAGTTTCTGTAAGGCAAAGGACACTGTCAATAGGACAAAACGGCAACCAACAGATTGGAAAAGATCTTTACCAATCCCACATCCGATAGAGGACTAATATCCAATATATACAAAGAACTCAAGAAATTAGACTCTAGACAACCAAATAACCCTATTAAAAAATGGAGTAAGGAGCTAAACAAAGAATTCTCAATTGAGAAAATCCGAATGGCCGAGAAGCACCTAAAGAAATGTTCAGCATCCTTGGTCATCAGGGAAATGCAAATCAAAACAACCTGAGATTTTACTTCACAACCCGTCAGAAAGGCTAAAATAAAAAACTCAGGTGATAGCAGATGCTGGGGGAGGGTGTGGAGAAAGAGGAAAAACCCTTTTCCATTGTTGGTGGGATGCAAAATGGTGCAACCACATGGAAAACATCTGGCGTTTTTTTTCCCCTCAAAAATTGGACTTCAATGAGGCCCAGCTTTTACCCCTCCTGGGTATATATCCCAAAAAAGGGTCTAAAACATAACAAGGGAAAAATGCCCCCATGTTTTAGCAGCTTTATTTATAATACCAGAAACTGGAAAAACCCAGATGCCCCTTTAACAAAATGGATACAAAAAATGGGTAATTTATACAATGGAATATTTCCAGCATTAAAAACAAAGAACTTGATAAATTCATATAAAATGGATGGAACTAGAAAATTTTCTGAGTGAATAACCCAATCACAAAAGAACATACGGTATTCCTCATATTTTTGGATTTTTTGCCCCGAAACCTGAAATCCCAAGATTTAACTACAGACCACATAAAGCCGAAGAATGATGACCAAAAAAGGGGAGCCTTCAGTCCTTCTTAAAGGAGTAACAAAAAACTCAAGGGGGCAAATATGGGACCCAGTGCGGACAGAAACTGAAGGAGGGACCGTCTACAACATTCCCCCTAGAAATTTTCCCCCCCATGTGCAGCCACAAAATAAGGTTGATGTGGGTGGCAGGATGTACACGCGACAGGACCTGATATAGCTGTCTCCCTTTGAGGGGCTCTAAATCTGACATACTCAGAGGCAGATGCCACAGCTAACCTTAAACTGAGCAGGAGTTCCCAATGGAGAAGATAGAGTGAAGGCTTTTAAGGAAGTTGAAGGGGTTCCCCCCCGGGGGGCAAAACCAA